>JAVSCE010011969.1:0-110699 GCA_032199065.1 Smutsia gigantea
TATCATTAATTTACAATTACATGTGCAATATTACGATTATTACACTACCCCTTCATCAGGTCCCCCCCACCAAACCCATTACAGTCACTGTCCATCAGCGTAGTGAGATGCTATAGAATCACTACTTGTCTTCTCTGAGTTGTACAGTCCTCCCTGTGCCCCCCCATTATATCTGCTAATCATAATGCCCCTTTTTCCCCCTTTTCCCTCCCTTCCCACCCATCCTCCCCAGTCCCTTTCCCTTTGGTAACTATTAGTCCATTCTTGGGTTCTGTGAGTCTGCTGCTGTTTTGTTACTTCAGTTTTTTTCTTTGTTCTTATACTCCACATATGAGTGAAATCATTTGATACTTGTCTTTTTCGGCTTGGCTTATTTCACTGAGCATAATACCCTCTAGCTCCTTCCATGTTGTTGCAAATGGTAGGATTTGTTTCTTCTTATGGCTGAATAATATTCCATTGTGTATATGTACCACATCTTCTTTATCCATTCATCTACTGATGGACACTTAGGTTGCTTCCATTTCTTGGCTATTGTAAATAGTGCTGCGATAAACATAGGGGTGCATCTGTCTTTTTCAAACTGGGCTCCTGCATTCTTAGGGTAAATTCCTAGGAGTGGAATTCCTGGGTCAAATGGTGAGTTTTTTGAGGAACCTCCATACTGCTTTCCACAATGGTTGAACTAATTTGCATTCCCACCAGCAGTGTAGGAGGGTTCCCTTTTCTCCACATCCTTGCCAAATATTTGTTGTTGTTTGTGTTTTGGATGTTGGCTATCCTCACTGGTGTGAGGTGGTATCTCACTGTGGTTTTAATCTGCATTTCTCTGATGATTAGTAATGTGGAGCATCTTTTCATGTGCCTGTTGGTCATCTGAGTTTCTTCTTTACAGAAGTGTCTATTCATGTCCTCTGCCCATTTCTTAATTGGACTATTTGCTTTTTGTTTGCTGAGGTGCGTGAGTTCTTTATATATTTTGGAACTCCTCCATTCTTTATATATATCAGGTATCATATTCTGTACTCTTTGTCTATCTATCCGATTGACTTTGAGGATAGTTAATTTAATTTTGCAGTTGCTTACTAATTAACTGTTCCACTTTCTTTACTGTGGTTTTATTATCTCTGGTGACAGGTATTAAACCTTAGGAACACTTCCATCTATAGCAGTCCCTCCAAAATACACTGTAGGGACGGTTTGTGGAAGGTGAATTCTCTCAGCTTTTGCTTATCTGGAAATTGTTTAATCCCTACTTCAAATTTAAATGATAACCTTGCTGGATAAAGTATTCTTGGTTCAAGGCCCTTCTGCTTCATTGTGTTAAACACATCATGCCACTCCTTTCTGGCCTGTAAGGTTTCTGTTGAGAAGTCTCATTATAGCCTGATGGGCTTTCCTTTGTATGTGATCTTATTTCTCTCTCTAGCTGCTTATTCTTGATCTTTGCCGTTTTAATTACTCTATGTCTTGGTGTTGTCTTCCTTGGGTCCCTTGTGTTGGGAGATCTGTGCACCTCCATGGCCTGAGAGACTATCTCCTCCCCCAGATTGGGAAGTTTTTCAGCAATTACCTCCTCAAAGACACTTTCTATCCCTTTTTCTCTCTCTTCCTCTTCTGGTACCCCTATAATGCAACTATTGTTCCGTTTGGATTGGTCACATTTTTCTCTCTGTTCTTTTATTCTTAGAGGTCCTTTTTTCTCTCTGTGCCTCGGCTTCTTTGTATTCCTCTTCTCTATTTTCTATTTCATTTATTGTGTACTCCACCATATCCAATCTGCTTTTAATACCCTCCATTGTGCTCTTCAATGATTGGATCTCTGACAGGAATTCATTCCTGAATTCTTGAATATCTTTCTGTACCTCCATGAGCATGGTAATGATTTTTATTTTGAACTCCCTTTTGGGAAGGGTCATGAGGTTGGTGTCATTTAAATCTTTCTCAGGAGTTGTATTAATAATTTTACTCTGAACCAGGTTCCTTTGGCGTTTCATATTTGTGTATGGCGCCCTCTAGTGCCCAGAAGCTCTACTCCCTGGAGCTGCTCAGCCCCTGAAACAATGTCAGGGGTCGCAGGGCAGTGGTATTGGTGCCTGGGGGGTTTCCTGCTACCCGGCTGCTATGCCTGTCTCCACTGCCTGAACCAGTGGGCCGAGCACACAGGTATTAGCCTCTATGCTTTGCTTTCATAGTTGCTGTAGACAGATCTTGCCTCTGGCTGAGCTAACTCCAAGGTAGGGTTTGCCAGTTTGCGAGCCAGGTGGGACTAGCCAGGAGAAGATGCAGTAGGCTGCGTATCATGGAGGGGGTCCTTGGAGCTGTGTAGCCAGTCAGGGAGCTGGAGCACCTGAAGATTATATAAGAAGGAAGATTTCTTTTTCCTCCTTAAATATGAGAGTCTATATGGCAAAGCTCCTGCTGGGCCGAGTGCACCCAGACAATTTTGTCTACCTGTCCTCTCTCCTGAGCAGTAAGCTCTATGCAATCCTTGCCCTTTTAGCAGCCCTCTTACTAAGGGCTTCCTTGTTAGGAAGTCTCTCAGACTGCCCACCTTTCTTTTGACCCAGAGCAGCCGGATATGAATCCCTGCTTTCCACAAGCAGCTGGAATCTCAGTCTCTCCAGGAATTCTGCCTGTCTTAGCTTTCCAACCCCATAATCACGAGAGTATCATGCAAGCACCATGAAATGTAGGTTTGTGCTCCCAGAGCAGATCTCTGGAGTTAGGTATTCAGCAGTCCCAGGCCTCCACTCCCTCCCTACTCCATTTCTCTTCCTCCCACTGGTGAGCTGGGGTGGGGGAAGGGCTTGGGTCCTGCCGGGCCACAGCTTTGGTACGTTACCCTGTTCTATGAGGTCTTCTCTTTTCTCCAGATGTATGTAGTTTTGTGCCATCCTCTTTCCTTTTGCTCTTTTAGGACTAGTTTTATTAATTATATTTCTGTATTATATGCAGTTTTAGGAGGAAGCCTGTGTCTCACCTCTCATTCTGCCATCTTTAATTCCTTCTCTGTCTCATTATTTTTAATGTGGATTTCTTATAGATAGCATATAGGTGACCCTTGTTTTATCCAATCAGGAAAAGTCTGTTTTTTAATTGTAATATGTAGACCAGTTACATTTAACATAGTTACAGATATGAGTAAGTTTAAATTTATCATCTTGTTTTTTGTTTTCTATTTATCACAGTTTTTGGGTTCCTTTAATTCCACTCTTTTTTTCTTTTGGTTTGAGTATTTCTTATGATTCCATTTTGTATACAGTATTAATTTATTAGGTCACTCTCTTTTAGTTTTTAGTGGTTCTAAGGTTTACAATATACTCATTCAACTTATCACTCCCTAGCTTCAAGCAATATAATTAAATTTTGTCATTCATATCTTTGTGTTCCACTATACACGTGTTTCCATGCCCCCCATGTCTACCTTAGATGCTTTAAAAATGTTCTCTGTGTCATTGCTTTTCAGGAATTTGATTTTGATTTTCCTTATTGTTTCCTTTGCTCTTTATTCCTTGAGACTATTGAGTTTCTTGGCACTGTGGGCTCATAATTTGGGAAAATTTTACCCAATATTTGTTCACATTGTTTTTTTCTTTCCCACAATCCCTCTCCTTCATTTCTGGGAATCCAGTTATATGTATGTTAGATTGTTTTTTGTCTCAGCGGTAATTGATCCCATCTTCATTATTGTTTTTAATCTTTTTTCCTCTCTTTTATTCATTGTGGATTATTTCTAGTGCTATGTCATCAAGCTCATTGGTCATTTCTTTAGGGTCTAATCTAATGTTAATCCTACTCAATGACTTACTTTTTCAATTTTTATATTTTCAGTGTACAGAAGTTACATTTGGGCCTTGTTTATATCTTCCATTTCTGTCCTCATTATGTTCATGTCTTTCTCTACCTTCTTGAGCATATGAAACATATTTATAATAGCTATTTTATGTTCCTTGTTTGTTAATGCTGTCATCAATCGTTTCTTATTTTGTTTCTATTGATTTTTTTCACTCCTATTTGTGGATCACATTTTCCTATATTTTAGGATGAATGGTAATTTTCAACTAGATGCCAGACTTTGTAATTTTTATCTTTTTGGGGGTGCAGGGTTTTGTTGTATTCCTTTGTAGAGTGTGTTGGATATTCTTCTAGCACAAAATCAAGTTACCTGAACTCAAGCTGAAAAATTTCAGACTTGATTTTAAGTTTTGTTAAGGTAGATATTTAGCAGTCTGGTGTAGGACTAGTTTAGACTCACAACTAAAACAATGTCCTTTTGATGTCCTGTGTATTGCCTGATGCCATATATATTTCATACTGGCCAGTTGGAATACAAACCATTCCAAGCCCTCTGTATGCTTCCCCAAATTTTTGTCCTATTGCTTTTCAGTGTTTTTGTCTGTAACCTTGAGTGATTTTTTTTTCACCATGCAAAGATCCATATTCAGCCAAAGACTAAAAGGAATCCTTCTGAAGATCTCTAGAGCTTTTACTCTGTGAGGCTCACTTCCTTCTGGGTATTCTATCACATAGATTCTTATCAACTTGGCATCCCTAAACTCTTGATTTATGTCTCCTCAACTCAGTTAAGACTGCCAGGCTCTGTTTGGTTATGTACTGCTTCCTACGACCTGTCCTTTGTCAGTGCACTGGCACAATTACAATTAGCTCATTTCTTTCCCTTCTTTCAGGGATCACAGTACTGTATTGCTTGTTGTCCAATGCCTGAAAACCATTGTTTCATATATTTCATCTGGTTATTTGTAGTTGCTTAATATGCAAGGGTAAGTCTGGTACCTGTTACTCCATCATGGCCAGATGAACGCTATGTTTTTAATACTGAAAATAGGACTCTATCCCTACTGAAGCCATGTGAATCTTGCTTCATTGACATTCATGAAAATGAAACTCCGTATCCAAACAACTAGTAGTATTAACTTGTTAAGGAGTAGTGTCAGCAAGATGGCTGAGTAAGACCTCTTTTGCATGTACCCTTAACAGCAATAATTTGGCATTATCTGTGGACAAAAGTGCTTTTTCAGGAGCTTTGGGATCCAAGGAGGAGACTGAAACCACAGCACGGTCCAAAGCTGAGAAGGGAGGCTTATAACCAGGTAAAACTCCATTTGGTTTTGAGTCTGTCACCAGCACCATATGCCAAGAGATCCAGAAGGAGTCATGTCCACCTGTGTATTGGGTAATAGACATACATATCTCAGTGCCAGCTGTGGACCTTGAAGTGGCCTGTGACCTGGAAGTGGCTCCAGCCCTTCTTGGTGAGGTCTGAGAAGCCCTGGAGGTAAGCACACCAAACTTGGTCAGACTGTAGATTCTTAAAGGGCCCTATGACTGGGCTCTATCCCATTCCAGCCAAGGATGGTCTTACTGGTACAGAGACCCTCCCATCTGCACCCCCAGAGATCCTGAGAGGGTCTTAATACTAGCTATCAATTTTCTCAAGCTGCATCGTAGTGAGCTGGCCTGCTGGCAAGGGACCAGGCAGGAAAAATTCCAGTGTGTGCCACCAGGGATCCTGAAAGGGCCCTATATGCAGCAATCTTTTCAATAAATGTTGGAAAAAACTGGATGAAATTGGACCCCTATCTTACACCACTTACAAAAATTAATTTGAAATGGATTGAAAACTTAATTGTAAGACCTGAAACCATTAAACTCAGAAGAAAACAGGGAAATCTCCTTGACATTGATCTTGGCAATGGATCTTTGGATATGATACCCAAAGCAAAAACAACAAAAGCAAAAACAAGTGGGACTGTAGCAAACTAAAAAGCTGCTCCATAGTAAGAGAAACAATTAACAGAATGAAGAGGCAACTTATGGAATGGTTTCACAGAAAGTATTTGCAAACCCTATATAAGGGGTTAATGTCCAAAACATATAAGGATTTCATACAACTCAACATTAAAACAAAACAAATAGTCCAATTAAAAACAGGTCAAGGACCTGAATAGACATTTTCCCAAAGATGTACAGATGGCCAACAGGTCCATGAAAAGATGCTCAACCTCATAACGGCAGATGAAAGCCACAATGAGATCACACCTCACACCTGGTATAATGGCTATTACCAAAAACACAAGAAAATTTACAAAATAAAATACCAATACCAGTGTTGGTGACAGTGTGGCAATAGAAACCCTGGGGCATTGCTGGTGCAGCCACTATGCAAGACACTATGGAGCTTCCTCAATAAATTAAAAATAGAATTACTATATGATCCGGCAATCCCTCTTCTGGGTGCATATCTGAAGGAAATGAAATCACTATCTTGAAGAGGCACTGCACCCCAATGTTCACTGCAGCAAACATGTATTATTTACAATAGACAAGACAGGGAAACAACTGAACTTTCCTTTGATAGATAAATGGATAAAGAAAATGTGTGACAGATACACACACACACAATTGAATACTATTTAGCCAAAAAAAGAGAATAGTGCCATTTGTGACCACATGGATGGACCCTAGGGAGAAGGCATTAAGCTAAATGAAATAAGTCAGAGAGAGAAGAAAAATACTATATGATTTCACTCATATATGGAATCTTAATAAAGCCAAACTCATAGAAACAGATTGTAGAATGGGAATTACCAGGGACTGGGGGATAGGGGAAATGGGCAGATGTTTGTCAAAGTGTCCAAACTTCCAGTTGTAAGATGAGTAAGTTCTGGGGATTTAAAATTCAGCATGGTGACTATAGCTAACAATACTGTATTATGTATTTGAAAGTTGCTAAGAGAGTAAATCTTAAATATTGTCACCACAAAAAAGAAAAGGTAATTATAGGATATATAAGGTGATGAATATGTCATGAAATTCACTGTGGTAATAACTTCATAACACATACAGGTATCAAAACATTGTGCTGTACACCGTAAGCTTACACAATGTTATATGTCAAATATACCTCAATAAAATTGGGAAAAAACATGGGCACTGGGTTCTAAGCACAAACAGAAAATCTTCCTTCAAATTCCATTTTTAGATCAAACAGTCATATGGTACCAGAGTATTGCTATACCCAAACCGAAAATACGTATTCTGAATTTTGCTTACCCCATTGAATTTCACTGTTCCAATCACAAAGAAGCAAGTTTACCCCCTGTTACTATGTTACTATGGTAAGGCAGCATGGCCATAATCTATGTAAAAATAAGAGGAAATATTCTCTGGAAAGAAAAAAAGAAACCATGTTATAATAAAAGCTATGATAATATATTATCAGGCTCAGTTTTTAAAATACCAAGGTTCTAGAGCATGAATAGACGGACCAATGAAACAGAATAGACACTACAGAAAAAAAAAATATATATATATATGGAAATACAGAATTTGCTAAATGTAGCATTTCAAATCTATGGAGAAAAGGTCTTTATGTCCTTTTCTTCCCTCAGAATCTCCCAATAAATTATTAGCTCAGTACAATTGAATTCAACTTTCCTTTGATTAAATTTGGCCCAATGAACTGGCTAATTTCTTCTTATCCTCCAAGTAGTCATTGGTAGTTTTAAAAAGAAAGCTTGGTCGGTACTCCACTTAGAACCGAAAGCATTGTGTTTATCTATGGGTATGTATCACACATGTTATTTGAAAGGAGGGTCCTGAATTAGGGGTTCCTTCCCTCGGTGCTGTGGCATATGAGTGCAAACACAGTACTTAGAAATAAGAACCACAGTATTTAGAAAAAACAACCGCAAATAGCAAATGTGGGTAGTGAAGTGTGATGACAAAAACCCATCATTATTACTCAAGAACACACAGGTTTCCATCATTAAAATACTGTTTAAAAAACCAACTGCTTATAACCATCTGTGAAGAAGCCTGGGGCATGAGAGGAATGACTAATTCATATTTGTGCCATCTTGGGCTCCTCTGTAATTACCAGTCAGGACTTATGCCCGTGGTTCTATGAGGTTCTTAACAGGTCTGGATTTGTATGTATATGTCTAGGGAAGTCTCTGGTTGTGAATTTCACTTCCTTAGTGTTTGACCCAACTTGGCTCCCAGGTATTTTACTGTCTCCATGTGCTTTTTCTCGATAGGAACTGGCTGAGTTTCACCCCAAGTATATGAATGAGGGAATGAAAGAGACTGTGATTCTAGAAGATGCCAACATTTAAAAATAATTCTACTCTGCTTTCATTTTCCCTACTATATCTAAATAGACATTACTGAAAATGAATCACAACCAAGAAACGTACTTGGTCCTTCAATATGCAGTTAGCTAAATTTGCAGTTCTATAAGCTTTTGACCTTTTTCCTTACTTTCAAACCCTTTATTTTTTTTTCTGTCTTTCGATTCCTTCCCTCTGCTATCCCTTCCCTTTTTGTCTTGAAGAATAACGTATGCGGTTCTCTTAATTGCTTTTGATCATTATTCTCACCATCACCTTTCACGACTCCGTATTTTGGTTCCTTGCTGTTCCTTTTCACAGAATCCTTTTAGCATCTTCCTTTCCTAGAAACCTGGTGTATATTCGTCAAGGCTCAGCTCAGACACCATCAACTGGGCAATATGTTCAACTTACATATAAATATTTGTTAGTGAATAAACAAAAGCATAAATGAAGCAAGTCTTCCCTAAGTATTCTCCTTCCTGCATCTTTATCCCCACAGATCAAGAACAAGAGCCTTATCTTAGTCTACTACTATATACTATAGTGGATAATAGTATGGGCTCTGGGGTGTGACTGTGTTTCTGGGTTCAAATCCTGGCTCTACCCATTAAACAGCTGTGAAAATTTGTTTTTCCTTGTGGCTCAATATTTTCATCTCTACAATATGGTCATAGTACCGTCTCTTGCATAGGGTTATTTGAGGTTTGAGATAATACATAAAGTACTGAAAACAGCACCTAAGAACTCTAACAATAGTAGCTATTATATGAACAGTTTATTTTTTATATCAAATTCAGTGATTTGTTAACTCTGCAACTTATCACCTCAAGTCTCTCTTAAAATTATAAACCTTCCATAGTACCACAAGAAAGACTGCCTGAATGTGACAGAATGTGAAAATTAATGCTTTTTATTATATTCACATAAAATAGTCAATTACACCAAGTTGTCCAAATGCATTGGTGAATTAAAGCCTTCAACTCTTACAAATTTTTATACATATATCTATGCATTTATAAATACACACATATGTAAAAGATATATATTTTCTTCTAAAATAAAGTGCCCAAATCTTGATATATGGGGGCATACTAGGGAAAAAGAATCATAAGTTTTACCAGTTATAGACTGTACTTTCACAATGTAAGAATCTATTTTATACACATTTATTCAGGTACAGTGAACTCTAATCACCCATTCTTTTCTGAATTCTCCTAGGTGAATTAATTTGTCCAAAGTATTAGAAGTCATGTAGCCACCTTAGTGAATCAGAGGCTAATTTTTCTTACTGTGCTCAACACAGAGCCTTGGTTCTCTAACAGAAGCATTGTTCAGCTTCTTCCTTTATTTTCCTGTTTTTCGGACTGTTGTTTTTCTGCTAAGATGATAAGCAGAGCGAGAAATGAACCAGACATCTCTAATTCTAAATCTTCAATTAGCATTTAATAAACTCAGGTTTGGTGAAAGGATTTCTAATGTCTTTACATCACCCAGGGCTTGGTGAGAAGTGACCCAGCAGGATCTGAGAGGTCCTGCTACCTCTGTTACAATGAAATCTTGCTGGAATTAGAGAAAAAGACAGGATACAATTGCCAAGAGGTCATTGAAAGAACCCAGTCAAATCAAAATGCAACTGTACTATAATGGAAAACTTTGTGCAAATGTGTGACTTTAAGAACAAAAAAAGGGATAAAGAAAAACTAGATGTTTTAAGATAAGTCAGAAAATCCTTGCTTCAAATGGATCTAGGGCTCCATTCCCTGCTCCCATATCTCTGCCACTCTCTCTGTGTTATTACTGTATTTTCTATTATCTTAGACTTTTAAGGTGATCATTTGTAGTCTTTAAAGAGAAATGGAATTTTAAAATGCCTCTGAGAAGACCTCAACCTATTGAAGCAAGATGAAGATGCCTAAAATAGCTTACTGTGAACCCAGTCATTTCAGAATCTGGTGATTACAATTTCAAACTGCCAAGAGTGTATCTTATTCAAGCAGGAAAGGGAGAAACTGTCAGCACTGAAAATTCAGAAAACACTCTATAACTTCTCAACATATGGGAGACAGGGAACAATGGGAAGCCCAGACATTTCCCAAAGTCAGAATAAGGAACAGAGTATTTTATTTTGGGGAAAGAAAAGAGGAAAAGGACAAAAACATTGTTTCCAACTACCTGACCCATTTTAGCAGGGCCTTGAAAAGAACAGAGCTGCCTAACTACTGATTTTGGTGAGCATCTTGTTAATGGCTTGCTTGACATGTGTGGTGGAGCTGCGTCGCCTCGTCTTGCCCTGGACCATCCTTCGGCGACGCACCTCTCGACACAGCTCATAGAATATCTCAGTGATGTTCCCTTCTCCGGTGCAGGCAGAACACTCATAAAAAGCACATGCCAATTCTGTGGCCAGCTTCTCCCCTTCTTCTGTACTAACCTGTCTGGAGTGGTCCAAGTCAGCTTTGTTTCCAACCAAGATGAGAGTCACATTCTTGGGCTTTTTTATCTCATCCAGGATGTTCTTAAGTGGCAGCACTTCCTCAAAACTTCCCCGGTCAGTAATATCATAGACTAGCACAAAGCCTTCCCCCCATCGCATGTGTCCTTCCCTTTGAATGGTGTCTTCCTGTTGGCAAGGAAAACATGGTAGTCAGCAGACCTGGAAGTAATAGTACTGTATTGATGCTGCTGATGCTAATGGTCATCCCTCAATTACTATTCATTACATTTGATGTCATTATAATTTCAATTGTACCTTCTCAAGCAGTTTGCAGTAGAAGTATTACCGACTCATAGCAAGATACTTCATGAAACTAAAATTTTTCTAACTGCACAGACCTTAACTTTCAGCTTATAATTTTTTCTTGCCCTATCACTAAATCTGTAATCACAAGAGCTATAAAGAAATGGTCATTTTAGTTGAGCACCATTGCCTCTAAGACTTTCATCATGACTGAAGAATTGGCAAAGAGGTAATTGAAAAGTAGACATTACTCTTTAGAGATCAGCTTTAGAGATCAGAATTAGGGACACAGCTCAGTGAAGTGGTTTTGATTTTTGGTTCATTTTTAACTCTTCTGTCTTGATATTATAGACAATTAGCCATCAGGAGCAGAAAAACAGTGAAAAATTGTTTACATAGTCAAATTCAAAGCCAGGGGCTTTTTACCTTTTTTTTCTATTTCAACAACCCCCCAAAATTATGCAATCCCAGTAAAGACAGAAACTCATTTAAGTGATTTTCAAAGGGCATGATCACTTGTTCTTAGGAAGGCAGCATGTGTGATCTGAAAATGCACTGTCTTCACAGGCTCAAATGACTTCCTCAGGCATGTCCTTCCATGCTGCCTCTCTCTAGAGTCAGCTCTGGGTAGAATGTAGAAAGGTGGTAGTGATGAGGAAGAAAAGTGTATAATTAGCTGCAAGAGCATTTCTTGGACTAAAAGCTTTAATTCATAACACATAAGCATGTTAAAAATTCTCCAGCAAAGATACCTGTTTTAACTTTTGGGGGGCATTTCAAAGCACTTTTCATCATGAAAACCTATTAATATTTTGCCATCTCCAAAAGTCATAGATGGAAAAGTTCATTCTAGATGAAAGCATGTGAATATTATGGCATTTTCAAGCTTCCGTGAAGTACTGGGTAGTTTATATGAGGATGCATATACAGGCTGTTGCAAATGTGTTAATATATAAATAAATAGGTAATTAAAGAAAAAAGTGTGTAGGCATCATTAGTTAATTGTAGGAAAGTATCTTAATTTTGTTCATATTATGCACATCTCATTTTTATTGATTCAGAAAACATTTGAGCTGAACTCCTTATTCACCTGACCAGCAGTATCTAGGATCTCCATGGTGACAACTTCATCATCAATGGTTGCTTGGTGTCGGTAGGTTGATTCTGAGGGAATGAGCAAAAAAAAGAAGGTAAAAAGGTAAAAGATAAACAAGTGCATGACTTAATTCAATCCTTAAAATTACAAGTTAGCCACAGGAGTATGTCTGTGTTTAGAGTGGAAGGAAATGTGCATCCTAGGAAGGGGAGAAAAAATGTGCAAGGATGTGCCATCTCTGTATTCTGAGAGCTCCTGGAAGCAACAGGTTCTCATATGGAGCCACAGACTTTCAGGGTTTAGCATGGGAGAGGAGAGTCTCTGTGCCTGCTTGCTCGTTTTATTCTCCCATGAGGCCAGTTTCCTGATGCTCTCTTCTAAAAAGAGGCTTCTACATCCTAAAACGAGAAAGTGATCCCTGCAAAATGCATCTGACTTTGATAGTCCTAAAAATCCAGTTTCTAGATATTGCTGTTAAGATGGCATATAAGCAGGGGCTGCTCATTCCTTTCCTGACCTCAACCCTGGAAATGTAATAGACATTAAGAGGGGATGGGTGGCCATCCATGAAAAAAATGACCAGATAAAGCCATGAGAAACCCTGGGGAGAGTAGAAGGTGGTTGGACCCTAGTTTGGGGAGGTCATGAGGAAAAGAGAGGAGGGCTGGGCAGCATGGAGGGGAGATGGAACACAGCCATCAAGGTAGAACAATGACAGCAGCTCAGTACCAGCTGGAGGCTGATAGGTTAATACAGGGGTGGCCCTCTGGCTCTACTGGGGTGAGAAATTAACAGATGCAAGAGCTTTGGGTCGCTCTGATCATGCCCCTCACCACATGAAATGGAAACCAGAGGTTAAAGTAAATACCAGTTGGTGCTGCTTTGTATAAAAACTAGAACAATTGAAATCAAGAACTCAACAAATGACTGACCGAGCTGATGAAGGTCAGGTTGAGGAACTCTCCCAGAAACTATCAGTAAATGAAAGAAGAAGGAGACTATGAAAGTAAAATATGAGAGGTATGGATAATAGAAATAGGCATGTTATCATCTCTTATAAAATGAGTCTCAAAGAGAGAATAAAATACATAGATTGGTGAAAATATCTGAGGTTGTAACAGAATTTCTCAGGACCTCAGATCAGAAGGAGCAGGACACACAAGGGAACAGACCCATATACAAACCTATTGCAGTCAAATGTAAGGATAGCAACGATGGAGAGAGAACATTTTTAAAGATCTAGAAAAAAAAAGCTCATCACCTTCAAAAGGACGTGACTCAGATTGACATTGGACTTCCCACCAGCAAAACTGAATTCAAGATCCCAATGCAGGAAAACAAAGCAGTGAAACCACACCAAAGCCATTGAGAATCACAATTCTAGATGATACCAATATATCAGGATGGAGGTAGGGGAAGGGACCAGAGGCTAATATACTTGAGTGTAAATGAAGTATAAATAACATACAGGCTCCATCCACATGACGTGGTGCCTGGATGGAGCAGTAGGATCAACTTCATGATTTACATCTATACTCCCCAAATTACTAGCCAGCCAACCAACCAATTCAACCTAGAAGTTTCTCTCCCATAAGGGTAGCCAGGGAGATGTGTTTTCTTTATTTTTCCCTATCTAATATTTCTTTCATTTCTTCATCTCATCAACTATTTCATAGTTCTATTGCGGCCAGTTTTATGTTCCTTTGCTGTAAATATAATCTTCTATACCCAAAACACAAGCTGCAGAAAGGAAACTTAGCTAAGCAGCCTAATCAGCCTTCTCCCTGCCGTAAGCCCTGTGATGTGATCATTGGCACACAGGTGTGGCACATTGCTGACGTATCTTCTGAAAAATGAAATTTAATAATGAGACTATGTTCGATGTATTTTAATGTGTTTTATATTACTGTCATCTTCCTAGAATATGTAATACATATGTGGTGTGAATGATTCTCAATTCTAGAACATTCTATACCCCTGCTCTTTTATGTTAAATGGGAGGCTATTGTTTTGTATAATTTAATGCTCTAAAATACCATTTATAGCAACTACAAGTTTACTCATCTACAAATGTTGTCTCCATTATCTCTTTTTTCATCTTCAGTGGTCCAGCTTGAGGTGAGGCCCAGACAGCAGCACACACATCCGATCCATGCCCTCTTTGTCCCTCCACCATTCTTGGTGGCCTTTGTGCTACCTGCCCTTTTAGAAGGACTGGCATCCACCCCAGAGCCTGGAAAACAAGAGTTTTGGACTCTATTCCATCTCTTTGCCCCAAAAGTTTTTTGACAGACACGGACATTTTTCTCTGTTGCTTCCATGATAAATAGGATATGTATTTCAACCGCAGAAGGACACAGTAGGGGGGGGCAAAGAATACAATGAAAATTGTATGAAGTTGTGTGATTCTTCGGCTGTTTGTTAACTGAAACGAAAATGACGAAATGCAGGAAATGAGGGAATGTCTGTCATGGACAGAGCAGCAGGTAGCGGCTGCGATTTCATCTAAGCTGAATACTGGTTTCATGCCATTCTGAGCATTTATTTTTTCTTTAAGCCTCTTCTCTCTCTCATTAGGAACCCAGGTCTATATGTAAAACAGTGGAAGGATTGCCTACAGAAATGTTTTCCATCCATGTGCTAGCTTTTCCGAAGCTAATTCTAAAAAAGGCACTAAGTACTTTTTAGAATTCAGCTCTGCTATTCATTCTAAAACATGAGACAGAATGTGTATGTGTTTGGAGAGTGAGCACATTTTCATTTTGTTCATAGTACCAGAAAATGATAATTTGGAGTCTTTTTTTTTTAAGGGCATGGGGAAGATTGTTTAAGAGTTACTTCTGAATGAACTGAAATGTTGTATACTTTAAGATCAACACAGTTTCAAGATGGAATTAGATATATGAAAATTTATATCTGAATTTCACTGCATAGGAGAGATACATGATTAAACATTTTTACAAACAGAAAGGAAACTGCATTCAGTGACATTTTCATAAACAGAAGCATATTTTGTATATTCTTAAGCTGATGCACAACGAGATGTTGTATATATATGGTTAATCCTTTCATTAATTTAGTGTTTTTGCAAATTTCAACCTATTAATATGGACATTTGGCCAGTACAGGAACAAGAGCAGTCAGTAATAATGATTTATGTAGAGTGGAAATTGTACCGACTTGAGTTTTATTGCTGGTCCAAATTAGCCACATGATCAATTAGCCTAATTAGCCACATAATCTCAGATAAATTTACTTCATTTGACTTGTTTCCTTATTTGTCAAACAATAATTTCAAAATTCCTTGGTGTGAGAATATTAAATAGCTCTGTGAGTTGGTGAAACACCTCTGCTTTGTGTCCAGTTGAGAGAATTTATTCTAAGTGTGTCTCTCTCTTTGTATGAGGCTTTCCAAGCAGAGAGAACTGTAATGCAGGCAAGAAGAACCAATCACAAAATCAAAGTGCCTCTGGGTCCAATATGTCTCCCTGTTCCTACCCTCACTCCTGTTCAAACCTTTACTAACCAGATAAAGACACTGTAATCCCTTCAAACACAGAAGAGGGTGTCTCCTCATAGTAGTGGCATGTACTGAAATGCCATCTCTCTTCCTCTTCAAATGCTCCCAACACAAACACACACACACACACAGGTGCATGCACACACATACGGACACACAACTCTACTGTATCTAAGCCTTTGTCTGTGTTCTCTGCCATAATCAGCATTCTCAGAGGGTAAGTAATGTGACTCTCAGAGGTAGGGATTCAGTTCCTTTTTGGTATCTAATCAGAACATGGACCCTGTTCTTCTACAGCCAGAACATCATGGGGTTTTCCTAGATAGATAGCTTAAGTCTAAAATCTTCAGACCAGCTCTGGCCACTGACAGATTTCACTGATCTGCAGTGAACTGAGAAAATTTTAAGGAATACTAACCCTATTCAATGTAAAGGATTGGGCTTTTTGCTTAGACTATATCCTTCAAAACACATGGATGTGAAAAATATTTCCTTCATTTATGAGACACAAGTGCAAGTAGAATGTTAAGTTCTTCACTACCCTCTGCTCTTTGCTTGCATCCCAAATTGTAATTCCCATGATAGACACTCTCCTCAAAAAAAGCAACAACAACAAAAAAACCCAAAACCACTGAAATCTAAAAGTTTGGGAGTCAACTTGCTAGAATAGTAGCAAACATTTTCTTCATAGAATTATTTCTTAGCAATAAATATTCCAATTTTGTTTTTAGATTGAATGGTTTTCATAGTCATGAACATCTCATGGAGCAATAATTCTGTTACAGGCTGAAAAAACTGCCCCAGGTTTCTGAGGAAGGCTCTGCATTTGGAATTCAAGACTTGATTTTTGCAAACATGCCACTTTGCTTTTGAATGTAGCTTTTACTTTTGGTCGTGGCTTTGAAAGACTGTGATGGTATGAAGTTAAACCCAGGAAATAGTGGTTCATCTTGAATCAAATGGATTGGGAAAGTCTCCAGGCTAGAACATTATTGACTTCTAAAGGGTTTGTGCACACACACACACACAGATCCAGTCTCCAGCGTGAACTGACAAAACCTTCGTCTGGGAGTGAGTCATGTATCTGACACTCCTGAAGTCTGATCTACACTCTTGTTGCTTAGCAGCTGTAATCCTTTGTGAGAAGTACAGCACAAGGTCCCTCAGTAAAGCTTCATTATTCTTAGTGAAGGAAGGGTGCATTACAAATAACTGATGTAGGCAGATTTCTATGAATAGCTGTTTTTCAGAAGAAATAAAACAAAAGGAAAACGGTTCACCTAAAACATTAAAAATAGTAACATTAGTTACTGGAACATATTCAGAGAGAGTTCAAAAATTTTAAGATACCTTTTTTATAAGCTTCACCTTTTGTTGAGATGTACTGGGATAGCTAAATAAAATTAGTGTTTTTCTACTGAACTCCCATAAATCATTAAGATTCTTAGGGACTATAGTCTTTGTAAAGCTTATATAAGTAATAAAAATACAGGAGGATGAAGTATGTAGCTACTTAGGTGGGACAAACAGGTAATGAATGTTTTTTTTTAAATCAAGTATATTTTAAGATGCAAATATATCATTTTAAGATTAGATTGTGGCTATATGAGAAGTAAAGATTAATAAATGTAGAGACATGCTATGCTTTTAGATTGAAATATTGACTATCATAAAGATGTAAATCTTCTCAAAGTAATTTATAGTTTTAATGCAATTCCAATCAAAATCATGTTATGTTATGATAGATTTTTTTTTAATTGACCTGAAAAAATGAATTGGAGATAGTAGCGAAGATGTTTTGTAAAAAAAAGCAGGGAAGACTTTCTCTATGGGTATCAAAATGTTCTAAAGAGCATACTATTATTGAAAAAGTATGGGTGTTGGATGTGAAAAACAAATGTAGAACTGATCCAATATATTTAAAAAGGTAATGTTGGAAGTAGTGGGGAGATGATTTAATAAATAATGGAAAGGAAACTGGTCAACTATTTGGAAAAAATGTTGGGTCTTCACCAGTACTTCTCACTAAAATAAGTTCTAGATAGATGAAAAAGTTAAAAATTAAATGTCTTTAAGATCACTCTCTAGCCCCTTCCTTGTGCTGTTTTCCTTCCCAGGACTTATCATTCCTTGACATACACTTTTTTGTGTATGCAAACATATTTTTGACTTTAAAAAAAAATCCAGCTGGAGTCACATTTGTCAGACAATCAAAATGGAGTCAGGTGGACATTGTTGAGACAGGGCCAAACCCATCCTCGTTCCAAGGTGAACTTGAACTTTCAACTGTGCAAAACTACAATGTTTTAAGGCCCACTGTAAACGAATTCCATTATGATGTAGTTTTTCAAAATTGCAGCTGTAAACTGTAACCTTGTAGTTCTGAGATTTCCCCCTACCAATCTTCACTTAATAAGCACCCTCACCTCTTACCAGTATAAATCATGATTTTTGACAAACAACCTATGTAATTTTTCTTAATCTTGTGGTGTTTGCCTTTATAAGCCTCCTCCATTTGTAGTCTGGTTGAGCACAATTCAAGTGCATCTTGAATCTATGTCCCCTGGGCTGCGGTCCTTTTTAACCTGACCAGGATCTGTGCTTCATTTCTGGGCTGACATTTATTACCTCCTCTCTTCACTAGACTGAAAGGAGGCTTTCTCTTTTGATTTATCCCCAGCACCTAAACTAAGCTGACACATAGGAGACATTTAATACATATTTGTTGAATGAATAAGTAAAAACAATGAAAGGAGGCACAAGGGTAGAGAAAGCTCCCTTTTAAAGTGAATGTATGTAACCTTGGACTAATAATCAAAGAACAAAACAAAACCCCTCAGGAATAATCTTTGCCCATTTGACTCTTCTTAGTAACCCCAGCTGAGCCCACAGACCACACCTAGTAATGAAAGGATGGATATATTTCCTTCTTCCTCTGGAATTCAAAGTTGTGGTCCTTTACAACACCAACTGGGATACTGAAGCATATCAAACAAAAACTCGAAAGTCTTAATTCAAAGTAAAATCTGAAGCTTAAATTAGAACCCATGGATTGTCAGTGTTGTTTTGAAGATGATAACTAAAAAGATTTCTAATAAGCTATCTGTTTTGGACTATTCAAAAGACACATAATAGATGCTTCATACATCAACATTATGGCTACTTCCAAGATCCACAGACATCCATTGTTGCCCTTTCTTTTTTCTTTTTAACAAAGTTCACCTTCATTGGAGAGAAGAGGGTGAGATGCATAGTGTATTTTTGTTTTCCCAAAATCAGTGTTGAGAAGTTTTATTTTACTGTTACACTCTTCTTAGCATGCCATTCTCTCCCACACCAAATCAGCCATGTCCACTCTATCCTCTTTCTCCCATGAGATGTTGTACCCACTTCCTTCTTGACTCTGGTTTGACGTGACTTCTTCCATCTATGCATTAAAATCCTGTGTGGTTCTAAGAAATTGCATGAAACACATGTCTAGTTTCTTGAGGGCTTCTTGGCATGCTGTGATAAAGCACTTCCAAAATAGCTGCAAGGTGCTTAAAAAATATTGCAACAGAAAATGTCATTCTCTCTTTGGGGTCATAAACTTCGGAGAAAAGAGAACAAAATTTGACCTACCAAGGGTGGGATCATATTCCCAGATGAACCGTTTGGTCAGAAATCTCACTACAAGAGCTGTGGAAACAAAGAGCAACATTTCAAACAAACTTGTTAATTTTCTTATATTTCTTATCCTTGTAAGGAAAGAGAAATGGCCCAGACAATTATATGTGGTTTACACTTCTTGGCATATAAACCCAATACACGTACTCATATATTTTTTTAAGTACTAGAAATATCATACTGGGACCTAAAAGCTGGCATAAAGTTTTAATGATTTATCATGCATTCATTAACAGTTTAGATTTGTTCCTTTAGTCACAGGGTTAAAAAGAAACCAAAACAAAAAATTCCAATGTGCAAAAGCTAACATATACAATTTTTAGCAAAACAATGAATTTGGATATAAAGTGTCACTATACAGGCACCTAAAGTTTGAATATTGATAATGATTGACAAAAGCAAGATCAAAATATGATGATTTTTTACTGTAATGAAAAGATCAGTAGCTGGTGTTTTGTATTATAAAAAAGCATTTAAAAATAAGGATTTTAACTAGTGATCACTGATGCTAAAAAGGAACGCTAATGAATAGTACAGTCGGAGGTGGGGTCTGGACTTGTGCTAAGCATTTTGCCTGCATGAACTACTCAACCCTTACTTTACCCCTATGAGGCAGGCACTGAGTTTTCTCATAGTTCGGATAAGGAAACCGAAGTCCTGAGAAGTTCATTTAACTGAGCTCACCTGGCTAGTTGGCAGCCAAGTCGGGATTTGAATCCAGGAAGTCTGTTGCCAAAGCCTTTCATTTCTCCATTTTTCTAAACAGAATTTAAAACTTAGACCCATTGGGATAATAGTGGACTGGGAGATGACTATGAGAAAGAGAGGTGCTGAAATAGTGGCTCTTAATCTTTAAAAAAAATTTTTTTTTTGGAAGGGGTGTCACAGACACTGCACAAATGAAATGAAAGCTTTGGATCTTTTCCTTGGAAAGATGTATATACACACAGCTTGGATATACTTTCAGAAGGCTCACAAGCTCTCTGAAGACCTTCAGTGGTCCTCTTGGGATCCCAGGGACCCTAACTAAAGAATCCATGTCTTATAGACTACAGTTTAAGAATACCTATTATTAGTGTATTTTAATTTTTACTGAAATTCCCAGTATGTAGTAGTCTAAAGACACTCCTTGAAGAAATAAACTAGTCAGTTGAAAATTACTGTCAGTCTGTCCTTTGTCTACTGCCACAGTTAGAATCAGCAGAGGTATACACCTCATGCCACAGTGTCTTATATGAGAGATGGCAGAGTAAACTGCAATGAGAACCTTGTCGAACAGACCACAGACTTATGTGGCTTGGCTGGAGAACTGAAAGTAGCAATGTTCTTTCTAATCACAGAGTATGAGACGAGATTTGAGCCAAAATATTTGCAGTGCCTAAAGTAGCAAGGCCACTGACCCTATAATACTTCCCACAGTGAGTGTCCTTGTGGTTTTTCTGGCAATTTTCAGTCTGTCACTGTCACTGCTCACTCTCTTGAGACTAAGTTTGTTTTTGTTTGTATTTTTTTGCATGTAAAAAGTAGTAAGGAGTAGACAGATGTTTTTCTGTTTTTAAATTAGCAGTGTTAGTAAACATAACTGCCTGCAGTATTCAAAGAGTTTCATCTTTGTTGGAATATGTAGTTATAACTCCAAAGGCTATAACCTGAAAAATTCACTTCATTGGGCATTTTCGAGCAATGACCTATTGAGATTCACACAATTTTCCTATAACTGAAGTCTTGTGTTCCTCATTTCTAAGACCACTTAAACTTTAATCATTTATCAAGTAAATCTTTCTAAAAAGCATTAGGCACTCCTTTCAAAACCAAGTATGCTGACATAATCGAATCATTTTTAAATGTCCAGATCTTTCAAGAACCTTGATTAGTGTTCCGTGCAATTACACAGCAATACTTCCAGAAGCTGTAGGATGGTTGAAGCAAAACAGCTCTAGAGTGCTCAGGCTTTTAAGTTTTTTTAGTTTTTGAATATATATATCTGTGTACATACATATATAATTTTTTTCCCTGTCTCGAATACCATGGCTTTCTCTTTTTACTGCAGACACTGACACTACCTCTAATAACACAGCTGAATGTCTACTTTGAGACTTTAATTATTCCAAAGACTGATAATCCATATTAACATGCTTGTTAGAATTTTGTCTCGTATTACAGTAAATTATATCTGGGATTAGGGCCTAAGTAAGCTGTTCTATTTCATGTAAACATGATTCTGATGCATCTTTGAGATACTATGTTTGCTGCTGAGAAGTTGTACTGCTGGGTTATTAGCTCAGTTTCAGAGAGCCACCTTCCAAAAGGGCAGTGTTGCTGGGCTGAGTCAATGAAATTAATCTAAACATTTCTGATATTCGTTTTCAAGAGACACACATTATTTGGTGGTTATTTTTAACACCAGAATCATACATTTTTTTAAAAGTTCAGTCTATTTCACAAGCAGTCAATAATATCAAAAGCAACTTTGAAATACAGACACGTCATTTGTTCATTCTTTGGTGATATATTTTCATCTCTCTCTCACAGATTATTCATGGAAAAGACAAAAGCATTTTCTATATTTTTAAGGTTTTGATAACTAGTCTAAAGAATGAATATAATTTTACATCTGTAGAAGTGATAGCTGGTAAAGGCTCTAAAATTGTTATTTAAATTGTGTCTGAGGTACATAGGTGACATTCACCATTTACTAATGTAATTACAAAGTGTCACCAGTATTACTTAGCCCCAAATTTTATCATAATTTTAATATAATTTTTGTATGTGATGTATTTTACCACATCTCACCTCCCCCCACTACCACACTCATCACCTGGTTTCACCCATTAGTGATACAACAATCACTTCCCCAGTGGTGCCTCTACGCCAACAGTGCCCCCTGAACTCCCTTAAACTACTATCCACCCAGCAGCCAATGATGTGTGAAAAATAAACCAGTTTGGGTCACATCTCTTCCCCCAATTCTCCCTCACCTCATCTCATTGAATAAGTATTTATTGAGTGCCTACTCTGTGCCAGGTTCTGTTTTAGGTGTTCGGAATAATGCGGTAAAAAATTCAGAACAAAGAGCTCTGCTTTGCAGACCTTACAGTCTACTAGAAGGAGACAAATAAAAGATAAAAATAACAAATAAATTATATAGTATGTTAGAGCTGATAAGTGCTATAGGATAAAAGGAGAGGAAGGTAAGGGGGGCTCAGCATAGGGGGATGTGGTGTGAGAGTTGTTACTTAAGATAGGGCAACCAGGGTAATCCTCACTGGGAAGATGGCACAAAAAGAGATGAGGGGAGATAGCTGGGAGAATAGTTTTCCAAGAATAGGGAACAAGCAGTAAAAAGGCCCTCAAGCAGGAATGTGTGCTTGATATGCTGAAGGGAGTATAAGGCAGCCAGGGTTCCTAAAGCAGAATGAGCAACAGTGCATGTAGTAGGAGGTGAGGTCATTTCCTGCTCTCCCCTAGTCACGTGTTCCATAGATCCATGGCCACTACTACCATGGCTACTATTATTAGTATTACTGCTACCACCACTATTAATAATAAGAGCCATGATAAAAACAACTGAAATGATGATTTTATTATTATTACTACTATTGGTATTATTTTACTCGATTCCTTCTTTAGAATGTATATTCCAGGAGGGTATGGGGTTTTTTTTATTCCTCATAGTTTTCTAATGTCTGGAACACAGTAGACTAAAAAATGGAAGAGATGAATAGATGAAAAAGATATCAATCCATGTCCCAGTTCACTCTTCTTAACAGTTAAATAATAACCAGGCATTGAGAGAATCTGCAGAAAAATTAACCCAAGAGAATTCACAACAAAACCATGCCATTTTTCTATAACTTTCTCTTAAAAGGTTTTATAAATAATAGCCTCATAATGGCTATTTCATGATCCTTATACAAGTCATACTTCCATAGTTTATTAAAATGGTTACTATAAAATTGATCTAGTTTTCTTTTGAATAGCCTGCCTCTCCATCCCAACTATCCTGAGAGAAGGTTTTCTCTTGATGTAAAATGATGGTAATGATGATCTTTACCTCCACTAGGATTCCAATGTAATGTCTTGTTTTTCCATAAGTGTTAGGATCTGACATACCTGATTGGTTACAGTTAAGTCTTTACAGTCTAAAATATCTTATTTTCTTCCTATTGCCTTGAAAACCCATATCTTTCCACTAAATAAACCAAACATGTCTAATGGTTAATCTAAAGAAGAACATTTTCCTCATTTCGCCTAATTTATAAACTGTTCAGATAATTCTTCATCATATGTGGTTTCTTACTGAACTTTGGCACTGAATTTCATGATTATCAATGAAAGCTGGTTTCTAACAAAATGGCAAATTGGGTAAGTAGAATTTAATCTTAGGAAACATTACTTAAAGTGACATCAATGTAATAGTTCAATTGGATAATATTCCATTTATAAGCAATAGCTAAAAGGCAAAATTTCTACATTAAAATCATTATGCTATTTCTAAAGATTAACAGGTCTAGGCTTGTTATTCAAAATAATTCCTGATGTCATTATTAAGAGGAAGCAGCCATCAGAAGTACCAGCTTTAATGACCAGAATAATATTTTTGCATGAAAATTAGCTGGATATAATTGTACAATCCAGTTTTAGAAAGAAATGAACTTTTCAAGATAAATAAAAATTAACACATATGATATACTCATACTCTAAAAGAATTTAAGAGATATAATCAAGAGAGATTCAGACAGAATTTTCAAATATTACTTTTTAGGCTCATGTTCTTTAAAAAGAATCCTCATATCATTATTTTTCACTTACATAATTTATGAAATAACTTGATTAACAGTACATATAATACAATTGTTTTGTAGATAATTAAGCATATATGGCCTCCTAAACATCAATGATTATTGTTCTTCCTTAGAGGTCTCTTAAACAAGTATCCCTAATATTAAAAATCTAGTCTTTTCATCTGAAAGAACTTTCATCTTTTCACTTATGTGTACTGAATGTTTTATCGGTTAAAGCAGTTTCCAGTAACCAGTACTCTCTAATCTTTGGCATTTTCATCTACAATATATGGATAGAAAGACCACCCTGTGGCTCAGAGTTGATTCCCTTGCTTCCCCTGGTGCCTCACATACCTTTGCAACCCAAATTTCAATCACTTCCAATTGCACTCCTCATAGCTTACATTAGTTCATCAAACTAATTATATTAGTTAATAATATCATGCACATTAATCTCTTAATGCCTCTAATCATGTTGTCACTGCTGCCTTGAAAGTCCTTGTCCAACTAATAAGATCCTAGTCATTCGTCAAAATTTAGTTCAAGGGTAACCTCCTTTGTAAAACCTTCCCTTTCTTTCTGTATCAGTTAGCTATTGCTGGGTAACAAGTATATCCCAACTTGTTACTCAACAGCATGCAAAATTAAGCATTTATTATAGGAAATTATCATGTGCTTATGCAACTGTGGCCAATTTATTATTTTAGAAAAATCCGGCTGAAAGCATTTAAAATGGCCAGGTCAGATTTTATTAAGGATAGGAAAAGAATTTCTGCTTCAGTTAAGAGTACTTCAAAGCACATTATTCCTTATCTGCACATTATGAATAGCTTTTGAATTTTGCCTGTAATCCTGGTAACACACCCAGTGAAAACCATTGATTTCATAGATGCTCTAAGATGGTGCTTATTATTTCCTACTTCCATATCATAATGAAAACTTACTATGAATATGTATTGAGCAATATAATATGGTTTTCATTATGTAACCTGCAGGACCTTCATAAAAATATATAGTTTCTTTTAAATTGTAAGACCAGGTAACTTTGAAGTACTTTTTAATGGCCTTCCCCAAGAGTCTACTAAGTGCAGAACAATTATGTCACAAGAGTTTTAATTATCTGTAAAGACAAATAGAACTTTTTTATAGCAAAATAAGGCAAATATGGCTAATATTAGCATAGTTGTGATGATTATAGTCCACTATGAGTTATAAGTACATTTACCATTTGTTATTTGAATTATTATTCCCATTTTTTACAACCAAATTTTCAATGTTTAGTAGAAATGTAAAAGCTTAAAAAACATGAAGACATTATAATAAACTTACACAGTATCCCAAGTGTGAAACTTTTCAAAATTATGATGCATCTAGGAAATTAAAAAATCTCTTTTCCTCTCTTCTGTCCCTTTCTACTTCATTGCAGTACTCACAGTGTAATTACTTGGCCAGCAAAAAAAAAGGCAATGTTGTTTCCCAAGTCTACATGAGTGGCAAAATCAATACTGAATTATTTCCAGTTTGAATTTTATCATGCTCAGTTGAAATGTCACAGTAAATGAAGTATTTGAAACATAATGAAAAAGAGAAGAATGAGAGAGTTTAATGCCGCTTGGGAATCATTTTCTCACTTCATTAAGCATAACATCAATTTAAACAGTATCATAATAAGGTATAATGGAAAAACGTTTAAAAATAATGCAGTCTTGCAGCATTGCTATCCACCTTCATTTATTGAGTCCACACTATTAGGTCAGGTGCTATGCTGTATCTTTACATCTGATCTTTACTCTTCATTGCCCTATAGCATGGAATATATATATATATATATATATATATATATATATATATATATGTTTATGTATATGTATAGTACCTATGTGTAAATATATGCCTATGTATGTGTATGTTTGTACATCAGTGAAGAATTGAAACACAGATTATTTACCTTTCTTCTTGATATTTGTGTCCACTGTTGTCTGACCCAAGGAACCACATTCTTGCAGTACATCACCCTGACTTCTTTAGTGGAATCTCTTCTTTTCACAGATGAAGAATTTGCCACCAGAACACTTAAGAGTCTTGTTGGTATATCTCCCTCTCTTGTTACTAAGCTCTTCATTTCAAAAATTTGGGGAAGACATTGCATGTACTTAACACTTTGGATCCATTTTGAAGAAAACATGTTTTCTACTCA
This sequence comes from Smutsia gigantea, assembly GCA_032199065.1. Lineage (NCBI taxonomy): Eukaryota > Metazoa > Chordata > Mammalia > Pholidota > Manidae > Smutsia > Smutsia gigantea. The sequence goes on from JAVSCE010011969.1 coordinate 26,139, forward strand.
CCCAACACTACTTGCGTTACAGAATCAAAACCCTGGTGAAAATGAGGCTGCGAATGTCTCTAGATAAAAGTGACTTTCTAACATAAGCTTCTAAGCATCCATGGGCTTCTTTTAATACCTCAGTGGAGAGCACAGGCACTAATCCTTTCATTCTGTAATCCATGCTGTACTAACACACACAGACAGGGTAATCGTCCTTGAGATACAACTTCACTTCATCATCTTAAAGGAGTTACTTGTATGTTTCTTCAAGGTTTCTTTCAGGGTCTGTGCTGATTATTTTAAGTATAATGCAGATTATTATTATTAGAAGTATTATTATTATTTTAAGTATAAAATAATCATTACTTATTTGGGGATCTCTGTAAATACTTTTAGGCTGATTTCTTTTTAAACTTTGCACCTTTGACAGTCATAAGCAAAAAAGCCAGAATGGAACCAGATCAAAGAAAGAGGAAAAGAAAGATGTATTTACAATAGGCACAGAGATAATTCACTCGATAGCATTTCTACCTGTGGTAACCAGTGAAATGCCACCTCCTCTTTCAAGCCTTCCATGGCTTCCCTGAGACATTGATCACTCCCTATGTGACATGACTGTCACTTGATTCTTCTCTCTTATAGAACACCTACAACTGCTGTGTAAATATTCATTTATATTCACATCTTACAAACTGTGGATGATCTTAGGTTGGAGATGAAGACTTGTTCATCATCACCTCCAGTGGTTGACATACAGCCTGAGACACAGTATGTGCTAATAGATACTTGAGAAATGAATGGGGGAATAATTACATTTTGGTAAATTATTTGGGTCCCATAAAATTATTGTATTCAGGTCTGTACTCGTGTGATTTTATTATTTGAAAAACATGTCCTTTAGAGTGGCATTTTCAAGAAATGTATATCACCCCTTCTCAGGTTCAATGCCCAGTTCAGATGGCTTTGCAAACCCGATGGTCAACCCACATTGCAAATCACATTGACTGAAAAGGGCAGGACTCACCACACCTTGTCTTTTAGCCCAGAGAGAAACCACTGGCCCTGACCTAATGTCACTTTCAGGCCCAAGTTTAACTCCAGGCTTTCAATGGTCAAAAGCTTCAGAAAAGTGAAAATGAGCATACTCACAAAAATAGAGGGAATTCCACCTAGATTTGTGGAGATAGTTTATTGCTTAATAAATTAATTTCATGGAACTAAGTATCCACTTACCAACAATATTGGCTGTTGGATTAAAGTGCATATACTCTTAGAAAATACCAGTAGGCAGGTTTTAGTTATGTTTTAAATAAAAACACTAATAGGACTTCTGGACTGCTAAATATCAAAAGGGGAGTTTGTACTGAATACTGACTACAAGCTTATTTATTTATTTATACCACTTATTTTTTTCTCAACAACACTCTTAAAAGTAGAAATTAATGTTCCCATTTTACACATAAGAAACTTGAACTGAAAAGTAAATAAACTTGTCTGTCACAGAGCAGTTAAATGACAGAACTGAGAATGAACCCAGGTTTTACCTTAAAACTCATGTTTTTTCCAATATTCAATGCTTACCACTTTTAATATTTCTAGGGATATGATTTTATTCTGAATGGTTGAAATTGTTGTCCATGTGAGTATCTATCTTACAGAAAGGCATGCTTTGAAAAGTGCATTTTTTGTGCATTACTAGATTTCTTCATCCTTAGTGAAGGGAATATCCATGACCAGAAACCATGGCAACATAGAAATACGCATTTCAAGAAGCAAAAAGGAAACTTTCATATAAATTAGATTTTTGTTTTTCTCTTGAAAAGGTCTTTAAGGATGTGGCAAAAAAGGAAACAATAATGACACAAACAGAAAGTAATCTGTGAGAAGCAACTGTTCCTTGCGAGTTTCCTCAAACATTAACAAGTTCATTGTTTCAACAACAAAAAATAGAATGTCAGGAGCCATTTTAGGCAATGAGGAAGACAGCAAAGAAAATAAGATACAATTCCTACTCTTGAGGAGTTGAGAATTTATTTCAGACAAACAAAAGATACATGGGTAATTTAGAATATTATCTCATTTAAGTCCTGTATGATGTCTGCACAAAAGAAGGAAGGCAAGACTTTTTGTGTCTGACTCACAGTGAGTCTGGCTTTTGTGCCTCAGAGGAAGAAAAATGTGTTTTCTAGAAGAGAAAATGTAATAGAATAGAATAACATACAAATCCTACGATGCTTCTGTTCTATCTGAGAGAGGGCAACCCGGGTTTACCTAAAATAGATGACGTTCCATTTCACCTTCTTTGTTCTTCAAATGGACTTCTATCACCCTTCTGTCAAATCAAGCCTCCAAGTCACACTTCCCTATTCCCCTAACCTCCGCCCCCGCCCCTGGCCTCCACCAGGTCCAACACTTCTGCTCCTTCATACCTTTTTCCTGGGTCTCACTTTAACCACCAACCTCCAAGTTCATGGTCTTCCTTTTAGAAGTCCTCTGTTTTCAAAGGCTACTCTTCCTCCTCCAAGAAACAGAACCACTGAACCTCAAATCAAGGCATGAATCCTGATCTCAGCACCGAGCCCTGCTCTAGTAAGGCCATGTGGGAGCCAGGACAGCTCTTTTGAAGTTTTGGCTTGGCAGATGTCCCATGGTGGCTTGAGACCAAGAATGTGCCAGCTTGGGATCTCAGAACCCTGAGTCAAAGGCGGCTCAAAGCCCTCTCTGAATGGAGAAGCTGGACCAAAAGGAGATGGAAATGGGCTGGGCTGGGAATGAGATGTCAAAAAGCCCTAGCAAATTGTATGATCTGGAATGTGAGACCTTAAGGAGAGGGGCTTGGAGCAATGATATGTGCACAGAAATTAGATTTCAGAGAGATATACTAAATTTAATCACTAAATCCAACATTTAAATTCAATAATACACTAAATGTCAATTTAATTATTTTCAAATGCTTGCCCATTTGGCCTTCTCGTTAAATCTTTCCTTTCTCCCTACTTCCATGAGTTTCACATGCAGTCATTTCATCAGTAAGTATTGAGCATGTGCCAGGCACCAAGCAGACTAGGAGGATCCCTAAGCAAGATATTAAAATGACTTCATATTAGAGCTAAATTGTAGGCTGAGTCTTAGGTAAGTTGAAGCTCTCTAATTTAGGAAAAACATTCCAAGCAGAGAGCATCAGGTTCAAAGGCCTAGACAGGGGAGTTCCTGGTTCAGTTACAGATAATTTATAGCTCAGATTGAGTGGTGTGGGGGTGGCGTTATGCAGGTGGTAGGTTGTGAGGTTCTTCGGAGCCCAGAATATAGGCTTATATGTCATCCTGGGGGCTTGGATATTACTCTAACTTCTATAGGTACACAGGGGTTATGATTAGGGTGATGGTTCAATTTGATCTGGTTCCCTATAGAAATTGTTCATTGATTAGATGTAGAGAGGGAGAGGGTTTAGTCCTTGTGGAATAAAAATCTGGGGATGGTATCATTCTCTGAGGCAGAATACAATGGGGAAATGAGTTAACAGCAAGTGGAGTTGGGCTTGGAAATGCTGAACATGAGACATGAATGAAAATATCCAGGTAGAGTAGTACCATCCATCCTCTATCCTTATTCATCCACCCATCTAGCATAATCTATTGAATGATCTCATGTCCCAGGTACCGCTTGACGTTATCCCACAGGCAGCTGACAATACAGCCTGATGATAGAGGGACAGACTGATCACTGCCACAGTGATACTTTCTAGTAAATGGTAAATGCCATGGCCATGGTTAAGACGTCCCATGTCGTCTTAGAAGAAGCGGATTAGCACAGAACTCTTATTTGCAGTCTCATCTCACGGTGATCTTTCTCACTTCCTATGTTCTGTGCCCTCACCAACCCCTCAAAATTTCTAGCTGAACTAAAAAAGTTAACAGATCAAGCCAGGCAATAAAAGTTTGTTCATATAGCTGTAGTTGCTGAAGCAGCCACACTCCACCTCCCTGCCTGTGCTCTACTTCCTGTGAAGGTCAAAATAAATTAACATAAAAACATAGAAACTGAGCGATTTAATGGAAATTTAAAATTAATGCAGTATAAAAGTGAATGCCATATAATGCCAAAAGTTAAAATGGGAAGTAATTAGTTCCAGATGGGGGTCTACAGATCGCTTTTAAATTACTGTGTTTGTTGAAGCCTAAAAAATTTTGACTCATCCTGCGTTCTGACAAAAATTATCACTCTGAGGAAGAGTAAATGTCACTTCTCTGTGCAAGGGATTTCTTAAGAATAAATGATATAAGCTCCAAGAATTATTAAGGAAACACTTTTGTCTCTGAAAACCTACACTGGGCATCTAGCCTCACTGCATCCCAAGTACTGAGCTGGTAAGATACAGAGTAATTTGATATTCACATCTGGGTTTCAGGATGTCAAATGAGAATGGGAAAAATGGCAAAACCATGATTTATAATTCCTAATACATTCAATAGGGAGTGGAGATTGAGGAATGCCTATATAGAATGTAAAATCAAGAAAAAATTTTATTTTAAATTAAAAAATTAACTTGTGTGATTGAATAACAATAAATTCTTCCTGAATTTAAATTGAAAGTTGAAACAAGGGAAATTAGACTTGGATTATGGTAATCACCTGACCTGTTTTGTCTTGTTGTTTGTATCTTGATGGTTAATTAATCAAAAGCTATGGATTCTGTGCTTTTTACATAACTTGGATACCAGTTTTATGTAAGTTGGAAATTATTATTCATTTTAATTATGTGTGATGCTCAAGAAAGAAGTTACCAAATTTCCCAAACCAGTTTTTAATTTAATAATTTAAAATTTACTATTGTTTTATTAAAAATAGCATATCATACTAAGGCATCATATTTACATAGTATTATTTATATTCTTTTTTCTAAATTTTTAAGGGATTTGGATATAAAATTTCAATTTTTAACTTTTACTTTTTTTCTGGAAAAAGAAATTCATTTGGTGCTAATATCTGAGTTTTTTCTTATGCTTTTATTACTAGAACACATAAAAAATTGGCGATTGGAAAGATCTAGACTTTGTTGGTGCATATAAGTGATTCAGAGTGACTAAGTATCCCAGAGAAGCAGAGCAATATGTTGTATAATCCCCTTCCTTTATAAAGAACCAAGGCTCTTACAAGGTACTCTGCTCACCCAGGCACCTTGCCCCACACTCATTTTTCTTCCTGACTATATGGGCACCTATAGATTTAACAGGCTGTAGCTATGACTCTAGTCTGGGGGGGTTACTTATTGCAAGAAGGTGTCTCCATTTGTAGTTCCACTACCACTCCTATGCTATCTTAAGTCTCACTTAAAAAAATGTAAAACAAAAGCCTGGCAAAATAAAAGAGTGTGTGAGGGAATTGTGGGAGATTGGGCTGGAAAAGTACCCACATTATAAAGAGCTTGTAGGCTGAGCTAAGAAATTTCTAATTATGCTTAAGATAATGAAAAGCCATTAAAGTATTATAAACTACAAAGATGATATGAAAATCTTTTTGTTTTATAAGGGTCACTGCTGTTTCACTGTCAAGATGAACTGGGGGGATACAGGCAAGACTAGAGACAGGGGAATTAATGAAAGAGCTATTCCAGTACTACAGAGGGGAAAAAAATAAGACAGAATGGCTTCTCCTTCACTCTTATCCATTAGTAAATGTTATCAAGTCATAATTGGATTTATATAGTATGTGGCTTTTTCAGTCTTACTTCTTTCACTTAGTATGTGCATTTAAAGTTCTTCCATGTCAAGTCCTGACTTAGGGGTTTATTTCTGTTTATTGCTGAATATTCTATTGAATGGATATACCACAGTTTGTTTATCCAGTCACCAACTGAAGAACATCTTAGATCCTCCCAATTTTTGGCAATTATGTTTTGTCTGTGAACATTCACATGAATGTATATCAGATTGGTTGGGTAAATATTTAAGGGCACAATTGCTGCATTATGGTAAGATTATATTTAGTTTCATAAAAAACTGACAAACTGTTTTCTGATGTGGCTGTACCACTTTGCATTCCCACCCATAATAAATGATAGTCTCTGTTGCTCTGTATCCTTGTCAGCATTTATATGGTCAATTTTAATTTTTTCCATTCTAACAGGTGTGTATTGTTACCTCATGACTGTTTTCTTGTAATTCTCTAATGACAAATGATGGTGGAAATCTTTTCACATGATTATTTGCCATTCATGTATCTTCTTTGGCGAGGCATCTGTTCAGATCTTTTGCCCAGTTAAAAAAAATAGATTTCAATTTTTAGAACAATTTTAAGTATTCTTCCTACTCATTCCTACCTCCCTCATAACTCCTGGCAACCACTAATATTTTTATTGTCTCCATAATTTTGAATTTTCCAGAATATCATATAATTGATATCAGATGGTATATAACCTTCTTGGATGGTGCTTCTCACTTAAGAATATGCACATAGGTTTCCAGCATGTCTTTTCATGGCTTTATAGATCATTTCTTTTTAGTACTGAATAATATTCCATTGTCTGGATATACCATGGTTCATTTATCCATTCAGCTACTTAAGGACATCTTGGTTGCTTCCACATTTTGGCAGTTACGAGTAAAGCTGCTATAAACATCCATGTGCAGATATTTGTATGGACATAAGTTTTCGATTCATATGGGTAATTACCAAGGTGTATGACTTCTGGATTGTATTATAAGAGTATGTTTAGTTTTGTAGGAAACCATCAAACTGTCTTGCCAAGTGGGTGTATGATTTTGCATATCTACAAGCAAGGAATGAGTGTTCCTATTGTTCTACATCCTTGCCAGCATTTGGTATCATCAGTGTTTTGATTTTGGCTGTTCTAATTGTTTGGCTATTGTAGTTGTTTTTATTCTCAATTCTGTAATGACATATGAATATGTAGCATCTTTTAATACTCCTACTTGGCATTTGTATATCTTCTTTGGTGAGCTATCTGTTCAGATCTTTTGTGCATTTTTAAATTGGATTATTTTTTTTCTTATTTTTGAGTGTCAAGAGTTCTTTGTATATTCTAGATAGCAGTTTTTTATTAAAACATCTTTTGCAAATATTTCCTTCAGCCTGTGGATTGTCTTCTCATTCTCTGGACAGTGTCTTTCACAGAGTAGAAGTTTTTAATTTTGAAGTTCAGTTTATCTATTTCTTTCATGGATCTTGCCTTTGCTGTTAAATCTAAAAAGTCACTACCATACCCAAGGTTGCCTAGATTTTCTCCTATGTTATCTTCTAGCTATTTTATAATATCATTTTTTATGTTTAAGTCTATGATCCATTTTGACTTAGTTTTTGTAAAAGGTATGAGGTCTATATACAGACTTTTTTTTTTGGCAAGTGGATGTCCAAGTTGTTTAAGTACCATTTGTTGAAAAGACTATATTTGCTGCATTGTGTTGCCTTTGCTCTTTTGTCAAAGATAGCTGACATTATTTGTTTGGGTCTATTTCTGGTCTCCCTACTCTGTTGTATTGATCTATTTGTCTATTGTTTTACCAGTATCACACTATCTTGATTATTGTAGCTTATAATGAATCTTGAAGTCAGGTAGTGTTGGTCCTCCAACTTTGTTCTCTTTTAATATTGTGTTGGCTATTCTGGGTCTTTTGCCTCTCCATATAAACCTTCAGTTTAGTGTGTCTATATCCATGAATTAACTTCCTGGGATTTTAATTAGGATTGCTTTGAATATAGATCATCTTGACAATATTGAGCATTCCTATTCATGAAAATAGAATTTATTTAGTTCTTTGATTTATCAGAGCTTTGTAGTTTTTGTCATGTATATCTTATACAAATTTTGTTAGATTTATACCTAAGTATTTCATTTTGGGGGTACAAATAAAAATGGTATCATGTTTTTAGTTTCAAATTACATTTGTTCACTGATGGTATATAGGAAAGCAATTGACTTTTGTGTATTATCCTTGTAAATGTTCTATAATAATTAGATCCAGGAGTTTTTTTTATCTATTCTTTGGATTTTTACACAGATGATGATATCATTGTGAACAAATTTCTTTCCAATCTGTATACCTTTTATTCTCTTTTCTTGTCTTACTGCATTAGGTAGAGCGTCTAGTACAATCTTGACGCATATGTTGGTAATAGCAGGCAACTTACCAACTCTATTCTAGCTATCCCAAACCCATTTTCATAGAGTAGCCTAGAAAAGCAGTCTGTGCCATGCAGGGAGTACATTTGGATACAGAAAGAATGGAGTACCTTCAAAGAGCCCTAATTTCAAATACAAGGGATTAGGCTCAATGATATTGTTTAGTATATGCTGTATAAAGCTCTACTGGGGGCTGGAAATTAGATGGTATAGTAAAGTGATAGGTCACATTGGTAGCTTTACCAAATACATTTATCCTTTATATGTATCAGGCTTGTGCTTAAGCTTACTAAAAGATACTTATATAGTAATTAATGGCTCCTTTATAGAAAATCCAAGAACAAAGACAAAAAACTATAGAAAATATAAATTAAGGATATTTTTTTCTGTGAGTTTCAGAGTTCAAGACAAATGCTCCTGAATCTAACATATTTCATTCATTTATGCCATAAGTTTTTATTAATAATTATGTGCATGACACTAAGCTGGTTGCTGAGTAATAGTACTGGCCCTGAGTTCATTCATTCATTCATTCAGTATTTATTGGGAAACTACAATGTGCCAGGTTCCTTTAGGACCTAGAAAGATAAACAGGCCAAAGTCTCACCCTTTATGGTCTTTAAATTCCAGTACAGGAAGACAGATATTAAATAAAAAAAGGTAAGTAAATAATACGTTGTATGATGATAAGTACTATGAAGAAAAGTAAAGCACATAAAAAGGAAGAGAAGTGGAGGGCTTTTAACTATTATAAAGAGAGGAATCAAGGAAGCCTTCAGTGATAAGATGTCTTTTGGCAGAGACCAAAAGTAGGTAATGGAGTGAGCCTTCTAAATATCTGGGGAAAGAATGATCCAAGCAAAAGGAAGAGCAAGTGCAAAGGCCCTGAGGCAGAAATGTACTCATCTTATTTAAGCAAAGGAGGCAGACATTGCAGCTGGATTAGAGAACAAAGGAAAGAGTGGGAGGAGAGGAACAAGTGAGGTGAAAGGTGGGGAAGAGGTCATGCAGGGCCCTTAGGTGGGTTTAAGCATGCAGATTGGAGGCAGAGAGATGTCAGACCACTATGAGGAAGGGAGTGATGTAATCTGATTGCGTTATAGATAACAGGGAGAGGGCAAGAGGAGAAGCAGTGAGAGCAATCAGAAGGTTGTGATAACTGAGATCACGGTAACTTGGAGCAGGGAGGAGTGGTGGAGACAATAGGTAAGAATCAGTTTTGTTCTTGAACTGGCTATGGAGTATGGTGAGACAGGGACCATGGGCTTAAGACAGAGTAGCGTGAGGGCCTCCAGAAAAAGCAAGGAAAGATATTTACAGTCAGAGCGATGTAACTACATGCAGGGAAACCCCCTACTAAAACTCTGTGTTAAACATTAAGCTCTAGAGTCATTCTTCAGTGAGATCAGTTGATACTCCCCAGATAAAGGAAAGTAGCCCATGTTTTTATTACACTAATTATTTGTAATCATGTGTAAGATTCACTTTAGCATGCTAAAAGGGATTTAATATCTCATCAAAGACAAACATCCTAAGGCCACTTTTAACAAGTTCACACCCTAAACCCTTTATCAGTTCCCCAAAATCTTCAACTGCCTATAAATCCCCTGGACAACTCACCACCCCGGGCTCTCTTGTCCCCTCCTGGTGTCAGCCAGGAGCTCTTTCCTCTCACTTTATTTCTAAATAAAAGCCTCTACCCTGGCTCTCCTACCTTGGGTGTTTGCTAAATTCATTCTTCGACTCTGCAAACAAGAACCCCGGCATCAATGGGAAGAAAAGAGCAATGAAGAGTGACTCTAAGGCTTACAGCCGAAGAAACTGGAAGGAATAAGTGTCATTTCCTGAGATGAGGCCAAGATCTTAGGTAAGGAAGATCTTAGAGGAAAGTTCAGGGGTCAGTTTCTGAACAAGATAAGTCTGTGATATCTTTAGACACCCGGTGGAGATGGTGAATGGCAATGGGATGTAGGAGTCTGGAGTGGAAGGCAGAAATCCAGGCTGGAGATGTAGATTTGCAGATATGCCCATATAAAGTTGGTATTTAAAGACATAAGATGGGACATAGATCATAGGAACATCCTGAACTCTGGGGCACCTCGATCTCTTAGCAGTTGGGTTGACAAGGTAAAATCCAGGGAAGGCGACTGGAGGATGAAGTACAAGGAAAATTTGGAGGGTTTATAATCTGGGAAGCTATGCAAAGAAAGTTTTTGTTGTTGTTGAGAAGGGAATTAATGCACTATTGCAAATAAGTGAGAGAAGGTTTGTAAATTGGATTTAGCTGTGTGAAATCATCGGCGATGGAGTAGTATAGATGACAGCTTGATTGGAGTGTGCTCAAGAGAAAGGAGAGGAGAGGAAATGGAGAAGTAAATCTAAGCTTCTAAGCTGTTATCAAATGGCTCTGAGTCACATAATTCACAGTGATGTGCCCATTTTAAACATTTATCATCGATTATTTTGCTTGAAGATACCATTGTGAATCATACAAATTTAAAAGATATTTTCAGCTACTGTTTAGTAGTATATCAAATACAATTTAATGTGCAGTGCTATAAAAACAAGAGTAGAAAAAAATGACAGGAAATTGTAAAATGAGATCGGAGGATAAGTGCTGGACCATTTACTGGTGTTTTTTTTTTTAGCAGAAAGTTTCTTGGATTTTTTTCCCATTCTCTTTTCCCCTTTAAATTAGACATTGACCTCCACTCCTCCAAGGGAAGGTAAGAAAGTCAAAGTACAGATAGAAAGAGAAACCAGATATTTATTCCTGGATTTTAGCATTCCAGAGGACAAGATTTGGGCATTAACAATTAGAGTCTAGCCACACCCTCCTGTCTATTCTTAACCCCAAAACATCTCCATCCTCAGATGTCTGAGATAAACACTCTTTCGAGACTAGGAAGAGAGAGAACAGTCAGAGAGAAAAGCAAGTGGAATTGTGAAGAAGAAAGGGGCAGAGGAATCCCTAGTTCGCCATGGGAGGGTTAGGACAAGGTTGTCCTCCACAACCTGTCTTGGCCCTGAGAACCCTCACCAAATCCCCATTGGCTAAGGAGGAACAGTAGGGGCAGCTCATGGAAGAACCAGGCAGAGGGATCGCAAGCAGGGTCTCAGAGCCACTGTGCAAATAGGACACAGGGCACATCCAGAAGCTTGCTCCATGATTTGGAAAGTGCCACAGGTGTGCCATCATGAGTCAGTGAACATAAGCCTATCCCATAGTCTGATAAGGGGATTTCAACAGCATGTGTGCTCAAGTTCATAGGTGGATGAGAGCACAGAGGGCTGGTTGTGTCTAAAGACCAATGTTAGCAGACACCTGCAGGGACAAATGGCAAAGAACTTCCAATGCTCCATGTAAGCCCATGTATCTTGTATCTTACACCAGAGACTAAAGAGGTCCTGCAAAGCCCTATATTGTACCATAAGGCCACTAAGAAAAATCTGAAGTTTCAGGGTGAAGTCATATAAAACTGACTATTTGAAGTTCATGTCAGAACACAGAAAAAGACTTGAGATTGAAATTAGGTTGTTTTAGAGAAATTTACACCAGCCACATGAGCCCACAAGTATACAGAATATGTGTTTATAAGCTCTTTGGGAGAAATTGTGGTATAGGGAAATGCAACACACTGTACTTGGAATGATAAGAACTGGACTTGAATCCCAGCTCTGTTACTTTCCCTGAATTTTAAGCAAGGTAATTATGTTCTCTGAGCTCTAGTGCCCTTTGTAAAATGAGGACAAGTAAATAAGTCTTACAAGACTGTTGTGATTAAAAAATGCCTTACTATATATATAAAAGTGTTTTATAAACTCCAGATTTTCCAAAATAAAGGGTAAAGAAACTGACACCAGGTGCTGCAGTGTACCAGGGTCCTTGTATTATGATAAATATTATATGTATTTTATATTTAATAGATGATATATAGTAACTGTAGTATATGACATTATTTATATCCCATTATACTATATTATATTATATTTATTATATTTTTGTATTCCTGACTTGTCTGGGTCAACCTATTTTTACTACTATTGTCTTGGCATAGTTTTTAATAATTCCTCTTTCATTCTCAAAAGTATTTTTGGTTTGGATGATAAGTTACATGGCCATCCTATATATATATACTTTCCATACAGTATCCTTGCTAGGTAAAGTGGGTATTTTTTATTTTCTTTTCATAGATGAGGTACCTAAAGTTCAAATAGCATCAGTAATTGACCTATGCTCTCCCAGCTAATTATGCTGCTTTATCAGAAATCAAATCCAAGTCCACTGACTTGAAAGGTCAGGCTGTTCTATCTACTGTACCATCGGGTAAGGCACAATATTACTCTTTTGATTTGCATTAGAACTTTGTGTGTGTAAACTGAAGCAATTTCTCTGAGGCACAGAGGAGACATCCACTTAGACTGACAGCAAGCTGCAAATGAATAGAGTGGAGGTTAATCCTCAAATTCCTGAGTAGGCAGTCTCCCAAATCCTGTTTACCCTTAAAGATTTGGCCTTTGCAGTTGGCTTGGCAAGTAGCACAAAAGCATGCAGATTAGCTTTAAGTAAATCAATGTAGAAATATTATATTATTTTTCTTTGGGTTTTAGTCAAGTATTTTTAAAGGAAAAATCTACATCTCCCTCAAATCTGCCTGTTCCTTGGTATCCTAAAGCTTTTAATTTTGTCCAGCTTATAAATCTAATTTAGTGAAACCTCCAAAAAAGGGTGGGGGAAAGGGGTTGGGGGGACTATGTTTGCCTCAGTTAAGCCTGGAATAAGGTTCATGCCAGATCTCATTTTAACAAAATGAATTCACTATCCCCTGGTCAACACTGGATGAAAGTTATAATTATACTGGTGGCCAGAAAGGTTCTCTGGCTTTGGTTTAACCTTAAGTTAATATTATAAATCAAAAAGATTAAAATCTGGAAAATGAATATTATTCCTATTGTAAATTTCATTTTATGCAAAAATCTTTTTGTAACATCCTTTAGCTAAAACCATGTCTTTAACGAACCAAAATGGAGGAACAGTCTTTAGTTAATTCAGGCTGGAGCAATCTAAAGAAAGATGGAAGAAAAGTGGAGTCATTTTACAACTATAATTATGCAGATACATTTATTTTTTCAGAATACTGAGGGCATAAATTTGCATCCTTTTATACAGATAAAAAAATAAGGGCAACTGCAATTTAAAAAGTCATACACATACATGTAGAACCTGGATCTGAGATTATACCCACTGACCCACAATACCTTTATCAAAATGTGATACAACATTTAGGAAGCTTCAACATCAAAAAAAATATTACCCCAGAATGATTAGCTGAAGACAAGATCTGAATGCTTTAAGAACGTAGACCGCAAGAAATTAATGTATTGCGATGCTGAACAAGAAAAGAGAGACCACGGAATTGTTTTCCACTTGGGAAAATGTATGTTTATACAATGCAAGCTAATCCTTCTACCATTTCTATAGGATCAAAATGGGTCTTAGGAATCAGACTCTATGAGTCTTGATGAGTAATAGTAATCTCTGCACATGAAACGTGCAAAACATATATGCAAAGTACATCAGATTCCCTCAGAGTAACATGCAGGAATGTGTGTACCTAGGATCTCAAGTCACAGAGAGAGGAGTGTTTTCCAAAAAATTACTGCAGAAGTTGAAAGCAGACTCACAGCTCAGGGAGTGAGTGCAATATATTCTTACATAATGTAAAGTGAGAGAAGAAAGCGTGAGGGGATTTCCCTGAAAATGAGGCTACAAGTGCAAATTACAAGTGAATCATCGATAATAAAGTCAAAGAACACCCAGAAGGCTAGGTAGACTGGCTATCATGGGGACTTTGGGGATTCTCAAAAGGCCCACTGGAAATGCTACTGGAATAAAACAAGAAGAGGTGAACAATGAATGTAGAGGAGGAAAAAAATGACCAAAAAACGAACACTGAATGAAAGAAAATGCCAGTAACGGTCTGCTTTAGTGAGCCTCCTGTTTCTGGGAGACTGTGGGCCTGAGTCCTGCAAAAATCAAACTTAAAGACACTGGAAAAATGTTTCTATCCATGTCAGCCCAGGAAACTTTGTAAGGAATTATGTAAGTGTATTATTTATTAAGGAATAAGCTTTACATGAGATGACTTGGTAAATCACCCATTGATGCCAAAGGCAGAGGTGCTGAGGGGACATGGAGTAGAATAGAGAAGTTCACTTTTATTTAAATTACCTATTCCATAGGCACTTAAAATTTTTTTAATACTCATATATTCCAGCTCCAATACTAGTATCTATTTAGCATTGAAATTTTAGTTTTTATATGAACATCAATCCTTTGGACAATGGTTCCATTAAATTCATTAGCAGTCTTTGAACTATTAATGTTGCCTGTAACAGTGACTGAGAAAAACAGGGCTGTGTTTATGTTCATTTTGTTCATTCCTAAAACCAATAAAAATTTCTCCTATTTTTATTATTTTGTATCAGGCTTTCCTTATTTAAGCTGAATCCTGATACTTAATTCAAAGCACTTAAAAAATATTAAAATGTATTCTTATATTTAAGGCAAAAAATATGTATTCACATCTACAATGGAAAAAGGAAATGCCATGCTACGCAGTTGGTCAGCAAGGGGGAGGACATATAGAAGCACAAGACAGAACCGATACACAGAACACAAGACAAGCCTTTGCAGTTCTGATGGGGAGACAGCTGTTCACTAAAAACAACAGAACACGGCAGAATGTGACCTGTGTGATGTATCAGAGGGGAAGATCACTACTGGTCTGTAGAATAGTACGGGGGATTTAACTCTAACAGAGACAATTCCACTCTTAGTAATTCATCCCAAAAGATGTATTGGACAAATGCAGAAGGATGTATGTACCTGGATGCTTCCTATGTCAGGATCTAGCCAATCCATACTGAGCCATCTGCTTGATTGTACCAACATGCCAATCACTCTGATACTAGATTTGGAGTTCAGAGAAAAGAAAATGCTGAAAAAGAAAGTGTCTATCTGTGCATCCATCCTTCCACCCACCCACCCACCTATTCATCCATCCATCCATCCCATCCATCCATCCATCTATCTAGGGCCAACCTACAGATTCTCACTATCTCCCTTTTGTGCCTGTAACAGATGTTGCTAACTGATCATGGCATACTGTCCTCTGTGCTCTTACCATGGCCTTAGAATGCTCCTTTCTTGACATTGTGTTCCTGAGAGTTGCTACCAACTGCCTGAGGTGACACGAGATGAGTACCTTTCATTACCCAGCTCATAGGCACTCATCTTCCAACCATGCTCGTTGAGTCTGTGACAGTCTGTGGGGCTTGCTAGGAGCAATGAGGGAAGGCACAGTAGGTGCAGACGGGAGGTTTCTCGCTTATGCTTTTGCCACAGCAGCTCCTCTGGTTAACATTTTGCTCTTCAGAATAAAATTTCTTTAGGGCAATGGATTTGCTACTAGGAATTTGAAAACTATGAAGACTTTCTAATCTAGGCCCCTTCTGTCTTTATTCAATCTCCCTAATTGATAAGGACAAGATCCCTGATATTGAACAGCTTAGTTGTGTGTGGACACACACACTTTGTGGATGACTATATAGTGACAACTATATAATACACCTCCAATACACAAGCAAGCGAACTATTCTGCTCATCAACTACTTGGCCATAAATAACACAATTCTTGCTTACACTCAACTTTATCCTTTTAAATTTGAATTTCTTGATATTTCATTCATATTATAGTATTTATGTTAAAAATGAGTCATTTCTTTTATGTAAGTAAATTTAAACTCACGTGTATGGTAGGAGCAAGTAATTATTAACTGATTTTATTTTTTAAATCTAAAAATTGCTTAGATCAAACTATGTCTTTTGTTCTAATGTGTTTTAAAGATAAAAAGTGACCTATAATTCTCCTATAGAGGTTAAAAGTTACCTCTCTACAGAGTGTAAATTAGCTTAACTCTTTTGGAAAATTATATGGCATTAAGTACTCAGGCTAAAAATATGGTTGTCCTGTGACCCTGCAATTCTGCTCCTAGGTGTGTATCCAATGGAAAGGCATACATATGTTCACTGAGAGTCATGTACGAGGATTACCACAGCAGCAATATTCACAACAGCCCCAACCTGGAAATCTGCCAAATGTCCAAGAGTAGAACTGACACACTGTGATATGTCAATCAACAGAACACTATAATGTAACGAAAATGAGTGAACAACTTGGATAAATCCTGCAAACATAAAACTAAATGAGAGAATTCAGAAACAAAAAAGGGTTATACTGTAAACTTCTGGGTAGGTAAAGTTCAAAAACAGGCAAACCACCCATGTGTTGGGAATGAAGTTAGTGGTTACCGTTGAAGGCATTAGTGACTGGGTGTGGACACAAGGGGACTTCTGAGGGTCTGCTAAGGTTGCAGCGCTAATTTCCTAGGTGCTTTTCATTTGTGAGAATTTGCACAGCTTTAAACTTATGATTTGTGCGTTTTCTTTTTTGTGTGCATATTTCTATATGCATCTTATACTCCAGTAAAAATTTTAAAAACCAACTAAGAGTTAACCCAGCACATCCAAAAGAAGATGGTGAGCTCAGGCTTTATAGCCAGTCAGATCTGGGCTAGGATTTAGTCTCTCTGGGGTAACTTGCCATGTGACTGAGTCACTGAGATTCTCTGTTTCTTTTTCCTTACCTGATACAGGGATAAGACTATGTCACTCTCAGAATTCTTATGAGGGTTAAATGGAGTAAGGAATATAAAGAGCATAATATGTTGTCTAACATGTTATCGTGAGGTATTAGTAATAACAGCTAACATTTATGGAGTGCTTTTCAAATTCCCAACTCCTTTTTGGAGACTTAATTTTCTCCAAATAACTCTTTGAGGCAGGATCTTGATTTGACAAAGGATGAAACTGTAGCACAGACTTTAACTTACTCACCCAAGATCACACAGCTATTAGGGGGAAAAGCCAGAACTAAAAATGCAATCAGGCTACACACTTACCACTGTATTATCTTGTGTAATAAGGACGTAGTAAATGGTAGTTATTACTATTATAGGAACAAAGCCCAGCAGAGATGTGGCAGGTTATTCAGAAGAACTGAATGTGGAATAAATTGCTGTTCTCCAGGAGGCAAATGGCAACTCAAGGATTAGGCTTTGAAGTTCTGTGCTAAATAAATGGTTGCTATTATTATTATGTAATTGCCATACCTAATTTGAGACAGGAAATAAAAGTACATAAATGCAATATTATCCCTGCATTTTATAAATTGAGAAACAGCTGTGTGGAAGGTTAATGACCTGCTCACCCTCAGTCCATTAGAGTCTGTTCCCTTAGACTATATCCAGGGAAGCAGTCTGCCTTGATAGGCCATATCTAAAATCAGTCTTGGCTTTAGCAGAACTATGAATAATTTTCTTTCCTCTGTCTTTTCAACATTTGCTATAATGAGCACACTTTATTCCACAGTGGAAAACTAACATTAAAAATAAAATGGAGTGAAAACAAAACCCAATTTCTGTAAGACAATAAGAACCACATGTCTTTTAAATGGGAAACATGCTCATTTCTCCTTTGTTTTTTGGAAACGGCATGCCAGACACACGGTCCACAGCTTTGAACCGTTTACATAAACACACCCAAGCCAAATGTTTGCACGCAACAGTTAAACTGCACCCACAATGGCAACCGAATAGCTTTAAAGGGCAGTGGTAAAAACTGACACCCACTTCAGCTGAATTCACTTCAGGTGTTTTTGAAAAACCACACACCCCTGACATTCGTTGCAGACTGCAGCATCTCAAGTCACTTCGAAAGGAAACCCTGTTAATACTGAGGTTGAGGAGAAAGGCAGAAGGTTTGGCACAAGGTATATCCTGCAGGTGAAATGGAATTTCAGGAATTGAGTGGCACAAGAGAATTGTTGCCATCCACCAGAGGGCACTCCCAGAATGTACAAAACTTCCTCTGGAAAAGTTGAACATCCCTCCTCACTCCCCAATTCTAAACAGAGAAAGTGAATGTGAGTCGGCCAACAGAATCCCACCTTTATTCTGCTTGCTTTTCCTGCATAAATCAGATAAGGTTTTTCCTTCTTATGAAGGGCTGGATGGACTATGGGTTACCCCTACCTTTTGGAATTTTAAATTGCTGTGACCATCTGATTAGAAAAATGTTATTTTAGAGGAAATGTTGAGTGTTTCCCACATATTAAATCCTGAGCTTGTCACCATGATGCTATACATTAACCACAAGGCCACTTTCTTGCCTGCAGGTTGGAGATAAATAAAGGGCTTCTGAGATCATTTCAAGGCACATGAAATAACCCAGGAATTATAAGATACAGAAGGTCAATGCTATTTTCTCTGGCACTGCTACATGTTATTATTCAATGATGGGAACATGGGCCATGGCCATTTTGGAAGGCCATCTGAGGATGGTGCAGAAGGATATGTGATCAGAAGAAGCAGAAAGGAGAGCAGAAACCAGTATTAGTAGCCATAAAAGTAGCAACTGCACTGTTACGGAACACTGATGTCCTTCATTTAAGATTTCTGGCTACCTACATTGTTTTGAAAACTTTTAAATGCATCAATTCACCTGCTTTAGAGACTCAGTGATATTTCTGTTTCACAGACTATGATAGGTAGACTTTTCAAATTTTTTGAAACTGTCATCCATAGTGGGTTTTTTCCCCTAAAAGAGTAGACTCTGAAGCAAGCCACCTCCTAGAGACTGAGGTCCTCACGTTGTCCTGTCAAATCCTGGACATAGTAGGGGTTTGGTCTAAGAACAGACAACATACGGCACCATCCCATTCATATCACCAAAAATTCAAGTCCTGGAGCAATGTTCTAGGAGTGGAGATCAACACTGATGACTTGAATACAGAAAACCAATCCAGCTGGAAGACCTCCCTGTGGTGTCACATGTCCTAGGAATAGACATTTGCTATGAACAATTATATTTTTTAAAAGTTAATTTTCACATAGTATTTGAAATTTAATAGGACTTTTTTGATTGGAAGCAGATCTAGCACACGTTTTTAGGTATTAAAGCCTAACACAATTATATTTGTTATTCCATTATAATAACTACATTATTATTTGGAAAAAAGAAGATTCTTCTGTCATGATAACTTTTCTTCAGAAATAACACTGCTTTTTACTTATGTCGAATTCTCCACTATGCCATGTCACGCTACTTAAGAAAACGCTATTTTCTTATTAAAATAGTATACATGGACAAGCACTTACTCACCACACATCAACGTGACCTCCTTATAAGTCATCACTCCTAATATTTGTGGTCTAAGAATGAAGTAGTTCGGCTGAGTCAGATATTAACACTAAGACCAGAGATGAAGAAGAAGTTAACACCACAATTTCCCTTAAGTAATGGAAAAATTGTGACTTGCTACACATTCATTTTCTGGGTCAGTGTTTTCCCAGAGCTATTCCACAGAGCCCTAGGGTCATTCATGGTTTCTTTAGGTTTTCTTGAAAAAAAGATCTGGGGGAGTTGTAATGAGTGCTTAGTTTTAAAACTGATTGCAATTGTCTGCTACTTGAAGATAATAGAGCTAACCACTGAGACGGTTACCATTCTGGATAATGAAAAATATGAACCAGTGTTATAGACTCTGAAAGT
Source organism: Smutsia gigantea (assembly GCA_032199065.1). NCBI lineage: Eukaryota > Metazoa > Chordata > Mammalia > Pholidota > Manidae > Smutsia > Smutsia gigantea. The sequence goes on from JAVSCE010011969.1 coordinate 45,935, forward strand.
ATGAAATGAATGAAATTGAATTAAATTGCCAAAATAACAGGGCCTCCAACATATATACTTGGCTTACTAAAGAGATCCTTTACCCAGTATTAAGGCATTTGCTTATCCAGTAAAAAAGAGGGAAAGTCTACTCTTTATAAATGAAGGGGAAGCAATGAAATTCAGAAAGAAGCCAACAAGGTCTTGGAGGAAATAATAGAGAACCACAGTTACTGGAAAATATAGACATAATGGAATGGCATTTATAATTTATAGAAAAAGAACATTCATGATGTGTTACTTTTGACATCCTAACATCTGAATAAGACATCTAAAATAAATCCACTGAGGGCCAATTATATGATTCACATAAATTTTACAAATAAATTATCTTTGGTGACTTTTCAAGATAGATATTGTTTTGATGAATTAATATTGACACTGAAGTCCTAACCCCAGGACCTTTGAATGTGACCTTATTTGGAAACTGTGTCTTTGTAAATGATCAAGTTGATGAGGTCACCAGAGTGGGCCTAATCTAATATGACTGTATCCTTACAAAAAGGGGAAATTTAGACACAGAAATAGCATGTTCAGAGGGAAGACCAAGTGAAGACACAGGGAGAAAACCATCTATAAGCCAAAGAATGCTTGAGAACACCAGAAGCGAGGAGGGAGGCCTGGAACAGATTCTCCCTGCAGCCCTCAGAAGAATCAGCTATGCTACTGACACCTTGATATCAGACTTCCAGCCTCCAGAACTGTCAGAGAATAAATTTCTGTTGTTTGAGCCACCCATTGTCATATTTTGCTACAGCAGCCCCTGGGAAATAAATACAGATACATAGTCTGAGCCTCTGTTTATATGCTGACTTGCCATTTAGCCAATGAGTCTTCCCTGGCAGCCAACAGACCACAGAAGTAATGTCCGGATTGCCCTTCGATTCAGCCACCTGATCTGGTTCTGGACCATCTCACACTGCCATCCACATATGGCGAGTTCCTTTTTAAATCTGCCAGACCAAAGCAATTAGGAGGACAAATCTGTTGTAAAAACTCACAAATTGCATCACAAAGCCAAACAAATTCCATTTTGACTTTTGCTCCTCATGAAGGAAGCAGTGGCCCCAATATTCAGACAAGATTAAGGGTTGATTATATTTCATTTTCGGGCAGAAAAACTTGGCTAAATAGCTAGAGTAGTCTGATTAATAAGAATTTTGCAGATTTTTTTTTTAAGAAAACACTGGAATTTCAAGAAATGACTATGGACATCCATTGTAGCTGAAGTACATAGCAAGCCCCCATTATGTGGCAGCTCATTGGTTCCCCACCCAACAGGGCAATCAGTGTAGGTTGCCGCAGTCACATTCAGCAATCATGTTTATAAACATTACCCCTGTGTATTTAGGTGAAGATGAAGTCCTAAAAACTATTAGGCAAATCGAATTTTTACAATTACAATATATTCAGCTTCAGAATGGGCCCATCCTGATATGTGATGAAGGAGCTTTAGAGAAGTTAATTTAAATGAGATTATAATATCACACATTTTCTGTTTTGAAATGTAAATTACATGCGCTTAGGCATTTGGACACCAAATCCAGGCTGTCTTGATCCTTGCTCCACAAATAGCCTCGGGAAAAAAAACTGAAAAGTATATGTATAAAATGATCAGTTATGATGAGACACTCTGCTGAGAGGTACTCAGACTGAAGAATGAAAAAGAAAACAAAGAAATCTACATGAAAAATATAAAGCACACAATTAAAAATAAAAGGGGGAAAAAAGCAGACATACTATTAGAATATATACAGTAATCTAACACCACTAACTGTTTTCATCTTTCATTTTCCAGTAAGGGTCTATGATGCATTGTAACTATCAGAAAAATATGCACACACCTGGTGCCACCTGTGTAGGTGTGACCAGAATCCGCCTGTTGGAAACTAAAGGATTTAAAAAATGAAATTAGAGAAAATGACACATAAAAGGACAACTTCAGTTTCCAGCAAAGCAAATATACAGCTGCTTTGATCCAACCCTCCAGCATAGTCCTCCTGGGCTGTGTTTTCACAGGAAAATGAGGGTGGAGAGAATCACAAAAGTCTTGGCTTCCATCCACCCCTGTGGCCTGCTAACACAGGCCCAATTCCCCAGAGCACTGGGGTCTCACTGGAGTTGCTGCCAGAGAGCTGTTTTCATTAAAACTGAAGAGGAAGGAGAACAAGCAGTGGGGTTGGGCAGAAGAGCTGCCAACCTTCTGGGTCCTGGAAGGGGCTGGGGCTGGAGCAAGGAAAAGGGTGCTTTCTGGCTTCTACTGGGAAGCGTTGGTAGCACATGCAGGGTAGTAACTAACAATTATCTTGTCTAGCATTCAGAGCCTTTCTCATTCCTGGGGTCACTGCAATGCCCCAGGGGATTCTCAAGCAGCCAGTTTTTATTCCCCATTAAGGCCATGATGGTGTTTATGCTACGGAGCAGAATTCTTAACCATTTTTGGGCCACAGAACTTTTTAGTGTAGTCTGAAACCATCTCTCAGAATAATATTTAAAAATATGTAATATAAAACACATAGAAGTACACCTAGGTTGAAATACCACTATTAAAATATTTAAACATATTGGCATACTTTAACAAAAATATTTTAAAAAACAAATTTGTGATACGGCAATGACATGCTGCTTTGTTAACATTTTAAATAAGATCTAGTCATGAGTTTAAGCATTATTTAATAATTATCATAATGTCAAGTTCATTATGAATGTAAATGACATTTTGAAATATCAGAAACAACTGATCTGATTGAAAATATCTGTGATGTCTGTTGGTAATGAAGTTCAGAGGCATTGCTAACAACAGTGGTTTGTATCGAAACTTACGGTGCAGGTGTAAACATCACTTGCATGAAATTTAAAGGTAAAAATGAAGATGAAATGTATTCCCATCCAAGCTCATAGAACCTTTGAAATCTATCTGGGGACTGCTTGGTGGGTCTGGACCTCAAATTAAGAACTCTGCTACAGAGGTTTACCCATCCTGACACAGCTTACCACAAATATCATATCAGTTTTTTTTCCATTGGTGTATTATTTTTTTTTACTAAGGTATCATTGATATACACTCTTATGAAGGTTTCACATGAAAAAACAATGTGGTCACTAGATTTACCCATATTATCAAATCCCCACTCATACCTCAGTTCAGTCACTGTCCATCAGTGTAGTAAAATGACACAGATTCACTGTTTGCCTTCTCTGTGCTACCCTGTTTTCCCCGTGCTCCCCCACACCATGTGTACTAAACATAATACCCCACAATCCCCTTCTCCCACCCTCCCCACCTGGTCTCCCACACCCCTCCCCTTTGGTAACCACTAGTCCCTTCTTGGAGTCTGTGAGTCTGCTACTATTTTGTTCCTTCAGTTTTGCTTCGTTGTTATACTCCACAAATGAGGGAAATCATTTGGTACTTGTCTTTCTCCACCTGGCTTATTTCACTGAGCATAATATCCTCCAGCTCCATCCATGTTGTTGCAAATGGCAGGATTTGTTTCCTTCTTATGGCTGAATAGTATTTCATTGTGTATATGTACCACCTCTTCTTTACCCATTCATCTACTGATGGACACTTAGGTTGCTTCCATATCTTGGCTACTGTAAAAAGTGCTGCAATAAACATAGGGGTGCATGTCTCTTTTTGAATCTCAGAAGTTGTATTCTTTGGGTAAATTCCAAGGAGTGGGATTCTTGGGTCAAATGGTATTTGTATTTTTAGTTTTTTGAGGAACCTCCATATTGCTTTCCACAATGGTTGAACTAGCTTACATTCCCACCAGCAGTGTAGGAGGGTTCCTCTTTCTCCACATTCTCGCCAGCATTTGTTGTTCTTAGTCTTTTTGGATGGTGGCCATCCTTGCTGGTGTGAGGTGATAATCTCATTGTTGTTTTAATTTGCATTTCCCTGATGATTAGTGATGTGGAGCATCTTTTCATATGTCTGTTGGCCATCTGAATTTCTTCTTTGGAGAATTGCCTCTTCATATCTTCTGCCCATTTTTTAGTCAGGTTATTTGCTTTTTGGGTGTTGAGACATGTAAGTTCTTTATATATTTTGGATGTTAACCCCTTGTAGGATATGTCATTTACAAATATATTCTCCCATACTGTAGGATGCCTTTTTGTTCTGTTGATGGTGTCCTTTGCTGTACAGAAACTTTTTAGTTTGATGTAGTCCCATGAGTTCATTTTTGCTTTTGTTTTCCTTGCTCAAGGAGATGCGTTCAGGAAGAAGTCGCTCATGCTTATATTCAGGAGATTTTTGCCTATGTTGCCTTCTAAGAGTTTTATGGTTTCATGACTTACATTCAGGTCGTTGATCCATTTTGAGTTTACTTTTGTGTACGGGGTTAAACAATAATCCAGTTTCATTCTCTTGCATGTAGCTGTCCAGTTTTGCCAACACCAGCTGTTGAAGAGGCTGTCATTTCCCCATTGTATGTCCATGGTTCCTTTATCACATATTAATTGACTATATATGCTTGGGTTTATATCAGGGCTCTCTAGTCTGTTCCATTGGTCTATGGGTCTGTTCTTGGGCCAGTACCAAATTGTCTTGAGTACTGTGGCTTTGTAGTAAAGCTTGAAGTTGGGGAACATAATCCCCCCAGCTTTATTCTTCCTTCTCAAGATTGCTTTGGCTATTTGGGGTCTTTTGTGGTTCCATACGAATTTTAGAATGATTTTCTCTAGTTCGTTGAAAAATGCTGTTGGTATTTTGATAGGAATTGCATTGAATCTGTGCATTGCTTTAGGCAGGATGGCCATTTTGACAATATTAATTCTTCCTATCCATGAGCACGGGATGTGTTTCCATTTATTGGTATCTTCTTTAATTTCTCTCATGAGTGTCTTGTAGTTTTCAGAGTATAGGTCTTTCACTTCCTTGGTTAGGTTTATTCCTAGGCATTTTATTCTTTTTGATGCAGCTGTGAATGGAATTGTTTTCCTGATTTCTCTCTCTGCTAAGTCATTGTTAGTGTATAGGAATGCCACAGATTTCATATCAGTTTTTAAGAAATTTTACAACTACCCATTTCAAAAAAGTGTTAATTTGATGTCCATCTCTCTGATGATTTAGAAGTCACTTCAAAAAGGGGACATTTTATTAAATACTATTGGCCTTAGATTAGAGGAATGCTTGTTAATGAAATTTCTGGGTTCAGAGAACCTGTAATAGTTGTTAGTATTTTCTTTCTAGACCAGAATATGCAGCAAATTATGCAAGAGTGGCATTATTATTGCACCGTGAGTCCCCAGGAGGAAAAAAAAAGCAAAATGGAATGATTGATATATTAATAAATGAGTGATCAATGTTACTAAAACAGAATAAAGCTTAGTGAGACTCTAAAGTCACACAGAATTTCAAATCTCACATTTAACAAAGTCATTTTACTTCTCTAAACTTTAGTTATCTGACTTGCCAAATGGAGATAAAAATAGTGATATTAAGGGATTAAAGGAGATAATTAATGTATGATAAAATGCCGAACTAGGGCCTGGCATAAATTATCCTTGCCTTATCATGAGAGGAGCACATGAGGACAGGCTGCCCTCTGACAGACATCGCTCAACCTATCTTCTCTCTCAGCTTCTTTTGGACCCATTCTAGATTCTCTCCTTTAGTGGATGGGCTCTATTTTTCATTCTGGCCTCTATGTCTCTTCAGTTCAAGAAGGCAGGAGAAAACAGAAGAGGCCAGTTCGATTGCATATAAGGCAGATGCTCAGAGCTTACCAGAATAGCTTAAAACTATCTGCAGTTAGCAGATAAGAGTGTAGGTCTGCTATCAGCTCTAAAATATTTTGCAATTTGGGGAAATATTTTACAACTCAGCCACCCCCAGTTTTACTTTGCCAAAATGTCATGAGGGACGTGCAAGAAGCTTGAGAACCAGCAAATAATTTTTCATGTGAATTCCCACCAGTTGGGGCTGACTTGAAGGATATATGATTTATGACCATGCTGGGAAACAACCGTATTCCTTTTTCACGAATATAGGGTGATAAAGCTGGTCATCTGCTTCCTGTCCTTAATGTGGTTGGGCTGAACTCACCAGAAGTGTCCCATTTTTACCCTCTTTGGTTCCTACCTTATATGTAAAGATGCAAAAAATTAAAATAAGACAAAACAAAACAAAATAGAAATCTAACTCCAAAATATGCAAAGACATAAAGATGAGTAACGACTAAGAATGAAAGTTTTGGCTGCTTATTTCAGGAAGCTGGGCTTTTCTTTCTTATCCCAGTGAAATGCAAATGATTGCATATGCTACTGGGGAAATTTTGCTTTCCAGTATTCTGTGTCACTTTTTCGGAATGTGTTTTCAAACTTAGAATATATGAAAATAGAATAAATAACTTTCATATACTGTTTATCAAGATCTACTCATTATTCACACTTTGCCCCATTTGTTTTATCATTCTGTCTTCCTTTCTCTCTCTAGATACATATATATTTTCACCTTTTTCTGTACTATTAGAAAGTTGGAGATATTGTACATCCTTACTTCTAAATATTTTAGTATGTACTTCTTTTAATAATAAAGATATTTGTAATATAACAATATATCCATAGCAGAAGTTTTAATGTTGGCACAATATTATCTAATCCACAGTTCATATTCAAATGTCTTCAACTGTCCCACAATGGCCATTAGAGGTACTTTTCTTTCCCAGTCCAGGATCTAACCCGGAGCAAACATTGCTTTTAGTTGTCATATAGTTTTACTCTTTTAAATTGGAATATTTCCTCAGTCTTTTTTTTAAAAAATGTCAAGCCTTTGATATTTTTTAAGAGCAGAAGGCATCTTGAAGAATGAACAATTTTTGAAGAGACACGGGTGAAAATGTCCCTCAGCTGGATCTAATACTTCCTCATGATTAGGTTGAGTTTATGCATTTGGGGCAGAAAGGCGCAGAAGTGATACCGTGCCCTTCTGAGTAAATCGTATCAGAAGGCACAGGTTGTTGGTTTATGCCATCACTGGGGATGTGAACTTTATTCACTGGATTCAGGTGGCATTTTTCAGGTTTCTCCTTTGTAAATTTGCTAAATTTTTTTTCTATTTGTAATTACTCAATAACTTGTGGGAGATATTCAGACTATGGAAAAATCCTTACCCTCATCAAACTTTCAGCACTAGTGTCAGGACCCACTGACAACTCCTGCCTGAATCAATTAGTGCTATAAGTACTACAATGGTTCCCAAATGGTAGTTTTCTAAATCTGACATTCTTTCTACATTTATTAGTTGGTATTGTACTACAGTAAGTCATTGTTTATGTCAACATGGACTCATATATTCTTATTTTATTCAATAAGTTGTAATCCATTACTATCATTATTTTGTCTCAGAATTGGCCAGTGAGAGGCCTTCCAAGCTGACTCCAGTGTCCTTTTGAGGGGACTCCATCATTTGCTGAGTGTGACTGTGGTAGTATTTCACTCTTTTACATAATATGCTGCCTTGCTAACATAAAAATAAATCTTTAGTTCTTACATAAAGATGATTCATTTACTTCTACAGGGAGGAGAATAATGATTAATGATTGATTTAACTATATATATATATTTTTTAATTTGTATTTGGCTATTTGGGATTTTTAGTTTTCTTTATGTTGGTTATTAATTTCAGGCATTTTTAAATATTTATCGAGAGAAGAAGAAATCAGACCAAACCTAAAACAATCAACAAAAGATTTTAGCAAAATTTATCTTCCTGAGAATGGAAAAAGAGATAGTGGATCTTGGCCTTAGACAATGTGGAAATTTTTGATATACTGTAGTTCATAGAAGAAGGAAAAGAGCATTAGCCATTACCTTAAATTTCAGAAAATGGACAGAAAGAAAAATGGCCATAGCTACTTCACATATGTGACAAATTTTTCTTTGTGTAAAACTGGAAAAATGTTTTACTCTCATGGCTGCTATACTTTGTAGTTGAGCAGCTTTTATTTGTGGAATTCTATACACATAGTAGCACATTTATGTCATTTTCGTTCTAAATCCTTTTCTTGATACTGTACTAAAAATAAGTAGTGTTAGATTGTGTTGATTTTGCCAGTTCTCAGTATGAAGCATGGTGACCCTCGATGGGCCACACAGTCACCCTGTCTGGCCCCGGCCACTTCCTGAGCTAGAATGCAGCACACAAGGATTGACGCAGATGCAAGAGACATACAAATGCCACTGAAACGTGGCTCTTTAAGCCCACATTTTTGGAATCTTTTGTAAAGTCTTCATCAATCAGGAAAACCGAAAAGAATCAGACAGTAGAAGGTATGCCAAATTTGGAGCATGACCTCCAGTATATTATTTAACCTTTTAATAGCAATTTCATCACCTCTAAAACAGAGATAATAATAGCACTTACCTTACACTATTTGATTATTATAATAATCAAGAGAACCTCTACAGTAAAATAATTTGGTGTGACTAGAGTCATATTAACTATGATCGCACTTTTCCCAAAGACATTTGAAGACATCCCATCAAGGTTGGACATTAAGAATCCATTTTTCCCCACCACATGGATGGTAGCATAGTAGAGATGGAAATTCAAAAACCCAGTTGGAAAAATACATCTTGGGATGCTCAACAAGCATTAAAGCCTTAGGAAATAATGCTTCTCCACTGAGTAATAATACAGAGGTATCACTGAATGTTTAGGTCTAACAGGTATGAATAAAGTATGCCACTGCATCACACAGTACACTCTCCATGTATGGACTATCCCAAGGAAAACCTCAGAGTTGATGAAAATGTGTTTGTTGGAGCCCATTTTTCTTTCCTTTAAGAACTCTCACATCTCAGGCATAAGCTAGTTACTGAAAGCCCCTTGTACAGTGCACAGATCTGCTCTCCATATGCTCTGGACTTTTCTTCCACCTTCTTCCCATTTGTATTTTGCTTGTTTGGGAGCTAGTCAGATTTCTCTCATTCAGTGTGAATGGCTGATATAATCAAATACTTCTCCTAGAAGTAGATGCATTTTAGGACGAAATTTTAGAGAGTCGTTTATTCAGTCAACATGTATTTAGCACCTATTCTGCAGCAGGTGCTCTGTTACAAGTTTGGACTCTGACCACACACAAGAGACCACATAGTCTCTGCTTTCATGTAGTTACAGTCTAGGGGTAATGACAAATAATTAAACAATGAATGATATCAATAACAATCATAATAACAAGCTGTATTATTGAGTACTTTCCTAATTGCCAGGCATATTTCTAAGTATTTTACATGAAAAGTCCTCCCCCAAAACATGGACATATATACTGTAATTATTCCCATTTCACAATTTAAAAAATTAAGTCTTGTGAAGCTGAAGTAACTTTCACATCGTCACTGCCTGGCAGAGGCAGATTTAAGCCCTGTCTGCCTCCAGTACTTGTTCTCTGGTAAGGAAAGTAGAGGACACTGTGGAAACATACGACCCCATACAGAGGTAGAAATGGAAAGCTTTCCTGATGAATTATTGCCTAAACTGAGACATGAAAAATGAGATATTGCCTTAATCAAAATGAGTCTCTTAAGAGGCTTTCAGAGTCCTAACCCATGACAATGGTAAGGGAATGAAGAAGATTTGCAGGCAGAAGAATCCAAATCGCAGTGTTGAAATGGCTGCCTACTCTGGTTATCCACAAAGTGAATCAAGACTCACACACAGTCCTGGCAAGGCACAACCACCAGGAGAAAGCCTGCGGTGGGTCAATCAGAGTAAAGAAAAAAAAAAAAACGGGATCAAATCTTCCAATATACCAAAATAATCCTCCAGTGAAGAGTGAGAGAGCTTGAGTATAGGAATATTAACGGCATAAACTGAAAATGCAGAATCAAAAGCTCATTAGCCTTTCCTCCCACTCACAGAGCCAACTGCCCAAGCACCGTCTCTGGGGCAAAGAGATAATTAGTTACGCACCACACATCACTAAGGGGGCGATGTGATGGGAGTACTGGAGCAAAGAAAGGGTTTTCTTTCTATGCTCATGAGGTTCTCTTTTGTCTCAATAGAGCAGTAAAAAAAAAAACAACAACCACATTTACTGTGCAGTTATGACTTTATATTCCTGGGATTCTAGATATTATCTAGTCCAATTCCCTTATTTTGCAAATTGAAAATGGACCCAGAAAGAAAAGTCTTGCTTCTGGTCACACAGTAATTAATGGCACGGAAGAATGGAACCCAGACATTCTTACAACATAGCACCAAATTTTAGAATCCTATAATATACATTTGTATTGTGAACAATTCCAATTCCAACCATCAACACTAGCTTTATAAAAAAATGTTCATGTTAAGCCTAAATTTTTTGCTAAAAATCTTGACAAACTTTATTGAAGCAATACAAGTATTGTTTTCTTTGGAACCCCTGGCTGTGCTAATGAGGATCCCTAGCCTCATGGTAACATGACATTTCTGGTTTTGGTTGAAATATGACAGATGTAGGTGGAGATCATGAGCAGTTTCCTTTTGCTGTGAGAGCCAACAATGCAGGAAACACTACGCAAATCCGAGCAGACACTACCACTGCCCGATGGCCTGACAGTCAGAAATGAAAAAGAAATATACTAGGAAAAATTCACGACTCAGAGTGGAGGGAAGAAAAAGGAATGAGAATTAACATTTATAATTTCATTTTGAGACTCATAGAGCCATTTTTTCCCCTGGATTGTATTTCAAACAGGGCCAATTAATTTTAAGATGAACATACAGATTTAAGACAAACAAGGACAATGAATTAAAACTTAGTAGAACATAAATCTGGAATAGGGGAAAGGAAAGAATTTAATAGATGGTTTCTGATACGATTCCAGATCTGCTCACAGGGACTGCATCCTAGGGTCTAGCCAGGAAAATAGAACCACTCCAGCTAGGTCTTTCAAACAGAGGGCATTTAACAGAGGGGAACTGTAATCCAAAATGATGGAAAAACTGAGAAGTCCATTAGGAAATAGGAAGGCAACTGCAGAAAGCTATAACCATGTCTAGAGCTGAAAGGACAGCGGGAGCAAGTGGGTAACCAGGACCTCATATCTGGAGCTTTCCAGAAGGAGCTGGAGTCAGTAGGAACCCTACAGGAAAGGTAGTTATTTTAGGAGACACAAAAAGAAGTGGAGAGAGAAAGAGGGAAACATACTGTGGTTTTCCCTCCTTCCTACCCTTCGGTTTTCTGCCCCTGCCTCAATGGCAAACATACTAGGTAGGCAAAGGACGGAGGGGAAGCCTAAGAAATGTAGATCCCTTTGAAGAAGAGAAGAGCAGAGAAAAGGTGGAAATGAATCTGAAATTACAAAGGTAGCTGGTCAGAACACAGTTAATGAGGTCTGATCCCAACAGACCCCATTTCATTGAGCTCCAAGCCAATCCTGATTGAAGCAAGTTTCCCATGAGGACCTCGGTGACTGTAGGATCTGGATCTGCCCACCCTCCACTCTAGTGCTTCTCAAGTAGTTTCCAAATTCATTTCCTATTTGCCTGGGTGCCCACCCATCAGACTGGACTTCCTTGATAAGGCCAACAGCATAACTTCCCACGTGGTGCCATGCCTCCATATGGAGACTGGCTGCTTCGTGGGCAACAGAACTACTCTGTGGTTCACTGCCCTCAGATTGCCCCTAGTTGACTAAGCAGTCAAATTGAGTTTTCCCTCCATATCCTTCCTTTGGTAATTTGCCACCCATTAGCAATGTTAGTTAGTACAAAATAGTCAAAGGAGTATGAGAGTAATATAGAACTAAACCTATTTTGGAAACTTGACCTTTCTATCCCTAGAAAGAATCCAGAAGGGTGCTATTGAAGTTTTCCATTGAAGTGCTCTCTTCATTAAGCCAGACTGAACACTGAAAATTTAAATGTAAGAGCAAGTTGTAAACAATCCTGTTGGCACTGAGGATTGTGCTCTCTCTTCAAGGAGTCATACTGCTTGTCTAGAGCAGAATCCCACCTAAATGAAGAGGTGGAAGACTGAAGTGTGTCCAAACGCCAGTGAATTCTGAAGACAGTCAGCTGCTCGACCATTTGCCTACTCCCTGTGGCACTGAAGCTGAGGGGACCGTTCCTTGCCTCCCTGCTGAGTCCTGGTGGCATTAGTCACAGCAGAGTGGCGGCCACTCAAAGATCGCAAATTACAGACTTCTGCCTCTGCACGTAAACTGTCACAGTATAAATAACTAAGGAGACAAGATTGGAACCCCATATACCAACCACTTCTTCCAGCCAACAATCTTTTAACTTCTGCCAAAGCTTTTTTTCACTAAAATAAAGTTGCTTGGGCTCCAAAAATAACATCTGTTGCTCAGAGTAACATTTTCAAACAACATAATAAACTGTACTTCCAGAAAATATACACTCTGTGCTTCCCTAAAAGACCTTGCCGAATGGATGATGTGGGATTCTGGGTTCCCCCATTTGATGCCTGCCTGTTCTTGGGCAAATAATTTCATGGGTAGTGGTAAGGGTTACCAAGCACAAGTTACTTCCATATGCAGCAAGCAGTGACTAGAGAGGCTTTAAATGACAGCCCTACCCAGATGGGCTGGACAGGCTTTCATGAGCAGAATGTATTTTTTTTTAACTGGGGTCATGATGCCCTGGAGCTGGTAGTAGAGCCAACCAAGAAGGTTAAAAAATAGTAACAATAACAATAATGGACTCTCAGCACAGCACATTTATTAGAGTCTCTGAAAGTTAATTCTGCTTTTTGGGATCACCTAATCCCCTAACTCTGCAACCCTCTGGATTACTCTGCAATTTGCTAATCTTAGAACTTGTCCTCGCTCAGTCTTTTAGAGATAGAAAGACAAAGGGATGGATGGGCTCTTCTGATCATTTCCGAGGTGCAGGTCACTAGTTAAAAGAAAACTGGGAGAAGTTTTGTAGGTGGTGTATAATCATCATTACGACTGGGGATAATTCAAAACACCCATTTCTGTATGCACAGGGTGTGAAGGAGACCTGAGCTCCATGAGAACCCATCATTTCTAATTGGGGCAAGAATTTCAAAGACATTTATTTTGTTATTGACTTCGTGAAAGCAGGAGAGATTGCCCTTCCTGCCGTCTGCCTGGGCAAGGATGTGTGGTGGAGGCGATGGAGGAAAGCAGCTACTGAGGTTAGGGGATCAAGGAGACAGAGCCAGTGATCCAGAGTTTCATACAGTCTGAAAAATGTTGAAAAGTAATATCCACTCTCAATGGCCTTGCCAGGAGGATTTTTACAAATAAAACATTATATTCATACACATTCACCCAACTTAATCTACTTCCTTGATCCTATGGAGGTATGGTGCCAAGAGGATGGGAAAATGTGAATTTCCGTCCTAACTCTCCCATTTAACTTTGGGGCTCCGGACAAGTCATTCAGCCTCTCTGAGCTTCAGTTTCCTTGTCGTGATGATGACAATACCCTCTAGACAATATTCTCTAATATATAGGTTATTTGAAATCACACTGACATGAAATTATAAAAGATACAATGTTTTGCAATTATTATTATTCAGAATATTGTAATTAACCAGTATGGCACCTGACGAAGGGCTGGATTCAATGGCTTTTAAGAACCCTCCTGACCCTAAGGTCCTATTATCCTCTGTGCACATGCCCTCCCTCTTCACCCAAGGTCAAAACATCAATGAAAATACAGTGTCTCACAAGTAAGGCAAGTCTTATTAAGGAGACAATGCATAAGCAAGCCTTGGATTGCCCATCTGCCAACTGCAGAGAATAAGTCTCATACCTAGTGTAGGGCATATGTAAAGATTCCTGAGGGTTAGCCTGACTTGGCTTTCCCAAGTGGGCCTGCCTGGAGGCCGAAGCACACCAGAATTTCTCAGAGAGTAGACCCAGCCTGGATTGAATACGAGGGTTGCCCTGAGAGGAGTCCAGCCTCGAGATTGGCCTTCCCTGTTTGTTCCATAGTGAAATCCGAGGGGATTTAGGTTCTGCATTGGAAGAACCCCATTCTACCCCACATCAGTGCCTGGCTCTTCTGGAGCAGTTGTTTTCAAAGTTCAAAATAACCTGGAAGGTTTATAACAGAGATTCCTGGGTCCCAACTCGAGTTTCTGATTCATTATGTCTGGGATGGGGCCTGAGAACTTGGATTTCCAAGATGCTGCCGGTGCTCAGAAGACCCCATGTAGAGAATCACTATACTAGATCTAAAATCACCCTGCCTCAAAAACAAGCAGTCTTGTGAGCTGAATCTGATGGATGCTGGAATAGAATAAAGATGCTTTTGAGTAATAGGTATCAACTTTAAACACAGATAATCTTGTTATATAAATTACATCAAAATAAATATTCTTTTTTTGTGTAGACTTCTCTATTTAACATTATCATTGAACAAAATCATCTGGTATCTTTCAAAATTTGTTTGTTTAATCATTTCCCCCCTCTGACTATAAAAGTGAATCAAGTTTTAATCGGTTCTTTGCCCAAATCAAGGCAAAAGACTTTTAGATTGGTAACACAGATATATAATGCGTCCTTTGAAAGTTGAATATAATTAGAAATTATACCCCGAGAGGAGGAAGGTCAATTTTATACTTCAGTTTTTCCCTTCGTTGTACCCACAAGTTCGGCTTATGATTGCTTCTCATCTAATTAACCAGTTAAGTTCTTAGCCTTTTTGTCGTGACACTCAGAGCTCCAAGGCTCTGCTTTAATAGTAATTCATCATAACAAAACATGTACAATTCCCTACTTCCCGAAAGAGATTACCTTTCCTGAGATGTACGTGCTGTTTTCATGATCACTGTCAGTGACGGGGATGTGTGCCCTGCAGCTTCCCTCACCCCCGCAAACTGGAAGCAGAGTGTAAGCGCTGCCCAGCGTCTGCCCTCACTCATCTGCTCGCCTTGTCAGCACTGAGCGGCCCGGCTGGGGGAGCATTCTGTTCTGAGTCTCGAGACTCAGCCTCCCTCCAGCTTTAATGCTCGCTGGCTCCAGAAACTCAAGGATGCCCTTGACTCTGCAGACTTTTCAAATAGGGTCAATAATCTGTGCCTGGATTCCTTCAGAGGGCTGTCTGGATGGTCAAAATAAGAACGTGATGAACATGAGAGCACTTTGGAAATGTAAGCCTTAAAAATGGCAAGGTTCCCTTCTTCTTGGTGTCAGATCACGGGCACAGGGCATTCGCGGTGATGGATTGTTCGTTGGCCCTGGTCTGCGTTCCCGGGCTCTGCTCCTGCTCCCAGAGAGCAGTTTCTCGAGAGTGTGCTGCTGGGTCCTTGGAGACTGACGGGAGAGAGCGATGGCTCCCCGCCCACTCACCACCACCACCACGCTGACAGTAGTGCAGGGAAAGTCACGTCCAAATATGGGATCTCTCCTCACCTTTCAAACCCTCTGCAGTTAACACTACTTCTCCCAATTTACAGATGAAACAAAGATGCAGATTCTTAATGTCTTCCCAAATACATAGTAAGAGGCAGAACCCAGCCCTCTCAGAGTCCACAGTCTTTACATCTTGAAGATGTTTCTCCTCTGGAAAGCCATATTTAGATAAATAGACAGGTAGGTAGGTAGGTAGATAGATAGATAGATAGATAGATAGATAGATAGATAGATAGATAGATAGATAGATGAATGAATGAATGGATGGATGGATGGATGATGGATGGGCAGCCAGCCAGCCAGCAAAGAGTGTGTTCTATTGATACACTAAGGTTTTTTTTCTTTATATGAGAATAATACCATTTATAATGACTTTTGGGGAAAAAAAAAGCTTGATGTAATTTACAAATTCAAAGGGATCCCAAGGCAGGGAAATAAAACAAGAGAATGGGAGTTCCCTATGGTTTGCTAGTGAAATGAGCCATAAACCCAAACTTAAATCTCTAAGGTTTGAAGTGGTAAGGTTTAAATGGTTTCATCTCATCACAGGTTCTATAAGAGGCAACCTATAAAGACAGATCTGTAGCATTCCTTCTAACTATAAAGGGCTCCCTCCAAATGTGTATAGAATTTCATCTTTATGTGTTCCTAGCCACGCATTCATGTAACACCAATTCCTGGCCCATACAAAAGTTCCTCTTTGAATAATTAACCCACACTTCTTATAGAGAACAGGAGGTGGCAACATGAACAGAAGCCAGATATCACATAAGCATTGAAACAAGGAGGGCACATATCAACACACCAACCACTTAAAAATGTGTGTGTGTGTGTGTGTGTGTGTGTGTATCAGGGATCAACAATGCAGAAGTTCTGAGGAGAACAGATGTTAAGACCTAGCTTACAAAGAAAGTGTTCTGCGTTTTCAATTGTTGTAAACCACACCAAATTGAGAGAAATACATACATAAACGTGACACTCATTACTGATTTCAATGACCCTGGTGATAATAAGACTTAGGACCATGTAACCTAAAGATACAATTTTATTTAAACAAACTTAATGCTCTAGATTATTTAAAAACAAATATTAAAAGAGTGAACCTCAGTGTAAACTATGGACTTGGGTAACAACGTGTCAGTTTAGGTTCATTGATGGCAACAAATGCATCACTCTGGTGTGGGAGGCAGACATTGGGGGAGGCAGCAGTGGGGGCAGGAATTTCTATGGGAACTCGCTGTACTTTCTGCTCAGTTTAGCTGTGAGCCTAACACTGCTCTAAAAAATAAAGTCTGTTTAAAAAAAGAAATGTTAGTCGGCTTTTTAAAGGCACACTTCCTGCTGTTGTATCTTCAGGATCACTGCTCTCAAGTGCATTTAACAAACATACAAGGGCCAGTGGCTTCTAATCTCTGAGGACAGTATGTTGGTCTGGAGGCTAGACTCTAGTTAAATATTTAGTCACAGACCTTTGTTCTCAATTAACATGTCTTTTAGAACATCCAATGAGCAGCCACATTCTAAAGAAGGCTGCAGAATTCTGCTGCGTGAAGGCATTCTGGGTCAAAATGACACTTTCAGAGCTCACTAAAGATACCACAGCTTTCCATATTCTCTGTCTCCTAACTACTTTAGCTCCCCAAAGAGAAAATTACCCTGAACTGCCACTTTTTAAAAATCTAAATCTCTCCCCTAACAACCAGGGGAAGTAGAAATTACCTTTCTCTTTTACTACTACTGAGAGCATACAGCTGTGCAGGCAATGTAAGGAAGCTTTAGAAAATCTCAGCTCTATGTGTAGGTTATTATTCTCTTAGATTTACCAACACAGAAACTTCAGTTTATGCATTTATTGGGTTTATCACTGCAGCAACATGAGTGGCAGGTGTCTCTGGTTATGAGGATCTCTGCCGTGAGATGCCCCTGTCCTGCTTTGGGATGTCCACATCCTCTTGCTGAGGAAGCTGCAATCAGAGCTGGGATTGGAGCTGGTGTTTAGCCTTCTTGCTACATGAGTTGATTAATACCACTAGCTCTCACTCTTGTGGTCTCCCGATTTCTCCCCACATATGAAGAACTTGAATTCATGGTACTTATGATATATAGTAGACAATGATCAGATATGTTAATTGAAAGGCTAGTGGAATAAATGAACGAATGAATGACAGGTGAGTTCAGAAACTAAATAATTGGAATGAATTTCAGAGTTTATGTAAGAACCTGGCCTGTGGATGGAAATTAGACTGAGAAAGATCCTGAATGACTGGAAGAAAAACAGGACAGAAGCAGAGCCACTGAAGGTTTCTCAGTAGGGCAGGAACACAAGCAAAACACGCTCTAGGGAGAATGTGATCAGGAGTGATAAATCAAAATAAATATCTAACAGACATACCTAGACAATTATTCTCTCTTTTTATTTTATATTGTTACTAAATTATTTTGAAATGAGTTTAAGGTTAATCTGAAAAGGCTTTGAAATTTCAATGGAATTAAGTTAGTCTCCTTGAGCTCATATAAAAAAATATTTTATAAATGATGTATTTCCATGGAAAAGAACATTAACATACTCCAAGGGTGCAACCTACCTAAAATAACACAGGTTATTGGTTTAACAGCATAATAATAAAAATTAATGCTAACAATAAAATTATGATTTGTCCTCTAGTTCAAGAATTTTAACATGTAGAAGACCTATTACTTTTTGTTTATTCTTTTTGAAGCTATGTAATAGCTTTTTTTAAATGGATTTATTAAAGACATAATTAACATACCACAAAATTCATTCACCTAAAGTGTACAATTTAATGTTTTTTAGTGTATTCAAAGATATACAAATATCAACACAGTATCATTTTAGAAAGTCTTAATCACCCAAAAAGGAACCCCATACCTATTAGCAGTCACTGTCCATCCCACTCCACACACCCCCAGCCCTAGGCAATCATTAATCTTCCTGTATCTAAAGATTTGTCTTTTGTGGAAATTTCATGTAAATGGTATCATATGACACGTGATCTTCATGACTGGCTTCTTTCACTTAATAATGTTTCTAAGTGTCATCCAAGTTATAGCATGTATGAGAACTCATTCCATTTTATTGTTGAAAGGATTCTATTATATGGACATACCATTTTATTTATCCACTCATCAGTTTATAGACATTTGGGGGCTATTGTGAATAATGCTGCTATAAACATCCATGTACAAGATTTTGTGTAGCTATAGCTTTTCTTTCTATTGGGTATATATCTAGAAAAATCACTTGGTTATGTAGTAATCCTATGTTTAACATTTTGAGGAACTGCCAATTGTTTTTCCATTCTTCATTCCTATCAGCTTTGTTTGGAAGTCCCAATTTTCCCACATCCTTGTCAACATTTATTACTGTCTGTGTACTTGATAATAGTCACCCTAAGTGGGTGCGATGTGATGTCTCGTGGTTTTGATTTGCATTTCCCTAATGGCTAATGATGTTAAGCATCTCTTCATGTGTTCATTGTCCATTGTATATCTCTGTTGAGAAATGTCTATTCATATCATTTGTCCATCTTTAAAAAGTGATTTATAATTGACATATTTTATTAGTTTCAGGTGCACAACATAGTGATTCAATATTTTTATATGTTACATTATACAATATGTATTACCCTACATCACCTAAACAGGTCTAGTTGCCATCTCTCACTACATGAAATCATTACAATATTATTGACATATTCCTTGTACAGTACTTTATGTCTCTGGTGACCTATTTATTTTATAATTGGAAGTTTATACCTCTTAAGCCCCTTCACCATTTATGCCCATCCCCCCATCTACTTCCTACTCTGGAAACCATCAGATTGTTCTCTGTATCTATGAGTCTGTTTCTGTTCTATTTGTTCATTTAGTTTGCTTTCTAGATTTCACATATAAGTGAAGTCATATGATATTTGTCTTTTTCTGACCTATTTAACTAAGCATAATACCCTCTAGGTCCATCTAGGTTGTTGTGAATGACAAGATTTCTTTTTTTGTTATGGCTGAGTAATATTCCATTGTGTAATGGAATGGCTAATATTCCATCATATCTTTTTTATCCATTTGTCTAATTATGGACACTTAGGTTGCTTCCATATCTAGGCCATTGTAAATAATGCTGTAATGAACATACCCCTAGGTGTGTATATCTTTTCAAAATATTATTTTCATTTTCTTTGGATAAATACCCAGAAGTGGAATTGATGGATTGTATGATAATTCTATTTTTAATTTTTTGAGAAACCTCCATATGGCTTTCCATAGTTTCCCACCAGTTTACATTCCCACCAACAGTGCCTAAGGGTTCCGTTTTCTTTACTTTTTAATTGGATTATTCATCTTTTTATCATTTAGTGTAAAGTTTCTTTATAAATTCTGGATACAAGTCCCTTAGCAGATATTTGATGTGAGTATTCTTTCTCCTATTCTGTGAGTTGTTCTTTCACTTTCTTGATAATGCCCTTTGAAACACAAGTTTTTAATTTTGAGGAAGTCCAATCTACCTATTTTTATCTTCCATCACGTGTGTTTACATGTTGTACCTAAGAAACTATTGCTTAAACCCAAGTCAGAAATACTTACTACTACTTTTTCTTCTAAAAGTTTGTAGCTTTTGATCTTATATTTAGAACTGTGTTCTATTTTCAGTTACAGTTTATAAATGGTGTGAGGTACAAGTCCTTTGGGATGCTATGGATTTGTGGAGAGTTGAGTTGAGTGCCGGCTTCATTTCTTACTAACTAACTGTGTGACTTTATGTAAGTTACTTATTATGTTTGAGACTTAATATCCTTCTCTGCAAACGATGGATAATGAAGCCTGCTGGAGGACTGAATTACAAACATAATTAAATGATTGCATTGAAAGAGAAAGTTTGACTCCTACAAACCTCCAAGACACTCATCCAGGACATTTGCACGGCAGCATTCTCCAAGTTTCCAAATTACATGGAGATTCCATAAAGGGACCATCTCATTAGAGATGGGAAAAAAGATTCCTCCCGGAAGAGGCACTCCCTGTTAGTATAGAACAGTTTTCTTTTCTGGAGTTACAGCTGTGCTAAAAGTCACCTATAACTCTTTTATTTCAGTTACAGGAAGTAAGTGCCTACAGTACCTGTTTCTTCATTAATTACTAAGATTTTGTGTAGGAATTATAACTTCTTTCTCTAGCTTATAGTTTGCCTAAAACACAGCTGCTTCCCCATGCCCCAGTGAAATGAAGATTTTGGACATGAGAAATCCACAGAAGTAAAAGAAAGAAAGGAAGGAAAGGGAGAGGACAAGAGATAATGAGTGTTTACATGGGGTGGTAGGTACGTGTGTGTGCAGTGGCATGGAGTGAGGGTGGCTACTTCATAGCTGTCTTTGGACCAAGTTAAACACCTCTATTGTCCTATAATTAATGCAACTGCTTCTAAAGATGGCAGCAACTTTCTGCTTACATGATCGGCCGTAACTTTTGCAATTTCACATGCACGTTGAAACAAAAGGGTCTCAAAAGCCAGTGAAATTTGGAGAAAGGCAGAAAGCAGGGCTTTGCGCTATTTTTATCTATCTAAATTGAACTGTAGAACTGCATTAAGGTCCCTACCATCAATCATGTTCAAGTCAGGGATGAGAGTTCTGTATATGCTCCAAAGCAATCTCCCGCCCCACACTGCGGCAATTAAATATATAGATCTTCTGAATTTACACAAAAATGTATAATGTATCTGGCTTGTTCCCCTGAAAACATTATCTTCCATATTTAGGTTGCATCTTTCCTAACAAAGAAAAAATTGTTAGGAAACATTTGCTTGCTGCCAAGTAATATCCAAGAATATCAAGGCATTAAGAGACATGTGAGAAAATGCCTACGGGTTTTCTTACTCCAATTGCCATCCCTGAAAGACCCAACAGAGTGATTCACTGCTTTTCCTGGGGAATATTACCAATCAACAGAGAAGCAAAATGAGACATGGAGGAATATAGTGTGGGCAGCTCCTGTTATGCTTTATGGCAGCTCCCAAGCGGAAGCTTCAAAAGATCGTGTCTGGACTTTGCATGAAGCGCTGGGAAGAGTACACAGATCAGCAGGGCCTGGGGCCTGTCTCCAAAGTTATAATGAAAAACAGGTGGGTCGACTTTAGTAGTTCTGAGAAGGAAGAAGAAGAGACATGAAATTTATGCATATGAACTGATTTTGGGGGGTTCCCAGTGGAAGAAAATGAAAGAAATAAAGATAGGATAACAGTATTCCTTAGCTAGGAACTTTTTCTAAACTGAAAAGTCAAGAAATATGATGTACTGTTGTCCTTTCAAACAGAGAGGACTAGTATTGCAGAAGCAATCAGCACCTTGGAATTTTACTGCAAAGGGCAGACATAGGAAATAGAGAAAGGTGTGAATCATAAAATCAAAAATAATGGTGTAGCCTGATTTCCAGTATGAAGTGAACTCACAAGGCACATCCACTGTGGGTCCCAAGAGCCACTTAGTCCCCCTGGGGCCCTCTTCAAACCTTCCCTTCTTGTCCTGGAGAAAGAGGTGGGAGAGCTGGGCCTTGAGCAGAAAGGCCTGAGCTACTGGCTGTGACTCTGGCATAAGCAGAAGGCCTGCCTCTCTGCACAGGCCCAACAGCCAAGCTTCCTGCAAGCAGTAGCTCTGAAGACTGAGGCTAAGAATGTTCAATGCAAACACCACGCCCTTGAGTTAAATCCAATAAACCGTGCACAGCACCCTCTAACCGGAGGCACAGGCTTTGACACTGAAGTTGCACAGGTGAAAGCCAGCAGGCACTCCGGGGAGCCCTGCTACCTGCTAGGAACGAGGTGATTCTGAGCCACCATCAGCCCCTGCACCACTGACAGAGAAGTGTCTGAGATGAATCTGCCAGTCTCACTCACAGGATGAAGCCTTGCTCCTGACTCAGTGGGGATGTACCTTCCCCTTCTGAAGGGGTAAGGGGAGAATGGAGGGGCTCTCAACCCTGTGAGTGGAAAGCAGAATTTCCCAGTATTCTTTATCCGAACTGGGGAATACGACCACACAGCCAGGTTGATTCTAGTTGTTCCACAGTCCATTAACTATAAAGATATTTCGTATATTCTCAGTCTCAATTCTTCTAACATGTACAAATGATTAGTACTGACAATTCTATTGCATCTAGACATTCATTTTTTCCACTTTTTTTTTTTTACTTGGGACACATCCATTAGCCAGGAAGAAACAACACAGACATCAATAGTTTTAAAATTTTGATTTGGGTTCATCTTTTGCATCTCAACTCTGGTTTCATTTAGAACTAGAACATACACAGCAGATTATTACAAAGCCTTCAACCCTGCCAGGACAGTGGAGGCCCTAAGCAAGTCCCGTAATGACTGAGTCACGTGGATTTGACCCAGGAACCCAACAGCCATCAAGTTAGTCTTCTTCACCTTGAAAAATCTTCATCATCCAAACAGGATGTGAAATATTAAGCCAGACCACTTTTAGGAAATTCCACATCCAAATCAAAAGCTGGCATGGGATTTGTTTCCTTGTTTGTATTCACAGATTCACCCCATTCATCAAGACTGCTAATAGCTGGGCTTTGCAGACTTAAAGAGTGAGCTGTGAGTTATTGTCAGGACGCAGTGTAGAGCATTGGCAGCCACCGTTGATAGGTTTCAAATCCTGGCTGTGTCACTTGCTTGCTCTCTTTGCCTCAGTCTCCCATCTGTGAGCAGTGATGATGTTAGCTATTTCATAGGGTCGCTAAGAAATTAATACCTTTTATCCTCATACAACATTAGGAGCACACTCAATAATATTATAATAACTTAGGGTGACAGGTGGTAGCTACACTTATTGTGAGGAGCATTTTGTAATGTATCTGAATGTCAAAGCACTATATTGTACATCTGAAACTATCATAAGATTATGTCAACTATACTTCAATAAAAATTTTTAAAAGTAAATAAATGTTGACTCAGAGATAGAAGATCACATCATAAAGTAATGTCTTATTTCTTCTCTCCTCATCTAAAGCATTAAAAATCTATGTAATTCTAGTAATGGGCCAATTGCTTAATTGCAAAACATATACTTTCTATACTTACATGTTGATTCCAGAATGACATTAACGTCAGGAGATAGAAATTGCTCACCTTTATATTCTGACTTAACAATAATCTTTCACTTCTTGATGACCTCAAAATATTTTACAGGCATTATCTCATTAAGAAAGTATTAATGGGAGATTCCTGTCCAAAGCTTATGAAAAACTGGATGAAAGATATGTGGGTTGGAAGATCTAAACTGTAATGAATGTAATGTTAAGAACTTGAACTATAACAATAATATAATATTATGTAATAATCCACAATATAATAATAACTCACTATCATTAATGGTTTAGAAAAGATGTTTTTGGTCATGGTATCATTAAAATTTTAACATAAATCTGTGAAAAAGGCAGGAGAACATATAATAATCTGTGATTGAGAAAGTACTAGAGTATTGAAGTAGACTAATTAACTCTGTTTAGAATTTCAAAAAATAAATGCTAAATAAAAATTTTGTTTACATATTTAAATGTATAACATTGTACTCATTCTTCCCATTTTTGTAACTCAAAAATTTGCACTGCCTTCCTGATCTATATGCTGAATAAGGAAGAATTAAGAGTTTTAGTGAAAGAAAACCAATGAAATCATGAAATACGGTATTTGACCCAAACTTCTGGTTCAGGTATACAATTTCTAACCTAGGAAGAGTCTTTTCCCTAATGTTATGTAAAGTTTTATGCCTACAGCATGTTTACTTTACAATCTATCATTCTGAGATGTCAAAAAAAATTAGAATGCTAGAAGGATATTTTCTTCTCTTTAAGTAACTGGCCTTCATATCTTACTTTAGAAAAATTGTTGTATCCTAGTTTATCATAAATCCATAAAGAGTACAGTTTTTCCACAGGCCCATCAATACTCTGGAAAGCAAAGGCTTATCCTGATTAACACTAAACTCACACATTTCAGGGTTAGCCTGCCTTGAACCCAGCTGGGAATAATGCCCAGTTTTATCAAAACTGTGTCTCTCTTCATCTTTGATAAAGGAGGAGCCTGTAAGAAAACACTTAATATCTCTGTTTTCCTACCAACTTTGTGGAAGAAGCCAAGTAATTTTTCTAAAAGTACAATGTGTGATGTGAATTTTGGGCAACCCACTCCACACTGCTGTCTGTCACTCTACAGCTTCTGCAACCAGCAGACACATGTCAAACCCAACGATGTGCATGAGTCAGAGTGTGATGGCAGCCACAAATTGGAGAAAAAAAGAAATGGGGACTCATTTAACACCTTTTAGTCCACTTCTCATTCACACGAGTAGTCTCCAAAGGGAAACAGGAAGCAAAAACTCAAACTTGTTTCTATTTTAATTTCATCTTTTAAAAATGTATACATTTGGTATTTTTTAAATGTGATTAATATATTAGTACAGTTGTGACACTTAATCTGAATGGACCTATTCCAAAAAAAAGGGAAAGATGTTCCTTTGCATACAGGACTAGTTTTATAAGGAAGAACCTCTTATTTATTCTCAAATGGATTTTGTTTGTTTTTCTAAACTGGATTACTCCATTGAAAAAAAGGAGTATGACCTATTGAAATTTTTTTCTAATGAAGCTACAATAAACCAGAATGTCTGAAATTTTTTAATAGAGCAAACCTTCTTCCCCATACATGTTTACCTGCTCATATGGCCTAATGTATCAGGAATGCACAGATCTTTATTATAAGCTGTAAGCCTGGGAAGAGTATGTTTGACCTGATGAATTTAATAGTATCCAGTGACAGAGGGTGTGTCCTAAAAGCAGTCAAAAGAGAATTGTGGAAAATGCACATCACCAAGTCAGTTGGGGGGTGACTATGTGATTTTCCTGCACTTCTTATTGCTCTGGACGGCCAAGCTTCAGTTCTTTCAGAATATGAACTGAAGTACTTATAAAATCTTTCTTAAATGGCATGTTTTAAAATGCCACAAGAAAGAGTGGGGGGAAGGCATTCTGTTTTACATGTAATTATATTTTCCCTTAACCTACTATACCACTCTGATGGAAAGTGACAGGAAAACAGCTCCAGTAACCTGTCAAGCAAAGACAAACCACTGTTCAAATAACCTCTGTGTGAACCCCTAACATTTACTTCATTCCTAAGCAGACGCAGTCTCAGGGAAGGGTGTATGCCCACAGTTGTTTTTTCTGATGCCTATATTTATATAATATTCATCCCTCCCCAAAAACACTTAGATTGTATGCTGATTGCCACAATTGCCAGAAAACACATAAATGGAACCCAAACTCTACAATGTTTCAACAACTAGAGTATAAAAAATAAAATATTTTGTTTCTTTGCTCCTGAATATTACAAGTACTAATTAACAATCCAGATCTCAAACACAAATTTCCTCAGAGAAAACAGGGTGCATTGGGATGAAATTCTATGCATGTTAAAAAATGTGTCTCTTTCAATTTTCTCATAATGAAAGGCAAAGTCTATTATAATCAAGATTCTTCTATGTGTCTGATTATTTTCCCTGTGGATAATCTGGCCCTGGAGGATTCAACTGGAGGTTGACCCTCCATATAGTAGTTCATACTATAGCAGTTGCTAGATAAAGTAAGTTATAAGATACTGTTTCCAGATAGGTTGCTAAAATTCCAGAAATTGAGTTAAACAAAGGGATTTAATCTTGGTGTCTTGATTCTGGATTTAAAGGGCACAGGACATACCAACTCATCTCTGTTGAGAACTCTTGTTAATGGACACTAAGATTTGTTGAAGGACTTACGGGAACTCGAAAAGACGTAATTTCTATTTACAACTCTATATAAAAAGTTATCTGTTGCCATTTTATTGGAGACAAAACTTGAAGTTTAAGTAACTGTAGTCTGAGGCCATGGAGCTCAGACACAAGAGCAGAGCACAGTCATCCCCTTGTCCTTTCCTTTGCTCCACACCATGCTGCCTTTACCTCTAATAAATGAACAACTTCAGTAAAATGCCTGTTCCAAGTACTGTGGAGAACATGCACCCTAGGTGCACAGCAGTGAGTCACAGACTTGGGTAAAGCCCTCCTGTCACACCCTTTGTTGAGTGTGGAACCTGTGACCGGCTTCTAACCATAGAATATGACAAAGGTGAGGATGGGTTGTCACTCCCGTGATTAGGTTATGTCACATACTACTTGAATGACAGAGATTTCCTTGTCGGCTTTGAAGAAGTATGATGCCACATGGGAAAAGGTCACGGGACAAGGAATTATGGGTACTTCTGGAGCTGAGAGAGGCCCCCAGCTGGCAGTCAGCGAGCAAATGAATTCTGTCAAAATCCTAAATGACCTCGGAGGCAGATATTTCCCTACTCAAGCCTCCAGATGAGAATGCACTCAGCTGATACATTGACTGAGACCCTTAGCAGAGAACCCAATGAAGATGAGTCCAGAATTGCGGTCCATGAAAACTGAGAGATAATAAATGGGCTGTGCTAAGTCAATAAATTTGTAGTAATTTGTTATGCAGCGATAGAAAACTAATAAAATATCATCTACCTTTACTACAGACAGGTTTTAGGCATGCAAGGTACAAGGTACCTTATTCCACACTTGCAAAGATTAAAGAGTTAAACTGCTTTTTCTATGGTAATGTGCTTCTGAACAATGAGAAGTCTGTCTGCTTAATGATATTCATCTGTGCCAATGTATAAGGGGCATCCTTTCCACACCCTCAAGGAATGCTAATGAAAGATGAGTTTTAAAAAGTGTCTCTGTAGGGCATGCAAGTGTTCCAGAAGCAGTCAGTAGGGTACTGGCATTGCGGGTTTCAACATGAATCTACAGGCTCTGAAGTTTGTTCGGAAGTCAGTATTCCTTGATTGTCAAGGTGGTAAGACAAGTCAGAGCTAAAAATGGCCCTTCTCCACATCTCTTCTCTTCCTTCACCTCCCATCCTCAAATGTGTAATAAATATTTTATTGCTTGCTTTTAGGAGTAAAGGTTATCTTGATCCTCATGGATCTTCCCTTTACCATAAGATGCTGTGTAATCCTACACAGACACCAACAATTAAGTTCAGGGCAACAGTTTTGGGGACTGTCTAGGAGGTGTTATGTGCTAAATGGCCAGTGTCTACATGGGAAAACCATCTGTCTGCTTTGGTAAGGGTGACAAGATCGGTCAATTGGCAGAAACAGAGGCCCTGTCACTCTGTTTCCCTCCCTGAAACACCATTTCCTGCCACAATAGTTTTAGACTTGTCTTACCACTCTGATAATATAATATATTAGCTTGACAGCAAGATGAGCATAGATAGAATAGTAATAACAAAGACTCGTTCCCTGAAGCTACAAATTAGTTGTACCTGCCTATTTTGAAGACTTGGAGGGCTGATTAATTCAGTATTTGGAAAACACTGCTATTTGCTCTCATTCTCTGCTATGATGAGGTAGTTGAGTAATGAATGAAAGGTTCAGTTATACAACTAGAAGGCAGATTTTGAGCAAGGAACTAAGCTAGCATCTAGGAGGGGCAAGGCTCTCAACTTTGGTTTCTCATGAAATCACCAGGGGAACTTTAAAAAATGATGATGTCTCAGTCTAGGCTGTGGGCTAAGATTTTTAAAAAGCCCCCAGATAATTCTAATTCACACCCACAGGCAAAGAGCCAGTGGATAAGGGAAAACATGGGTATGGAAGCTCTCAGGACGCTTGCAAATCAATTCAGCTTAATGAATTAAATTTGGAGCCCTCAATAAACAATCAAAACACTTTTCCTTGAGAGGCTAATTGTATTTGGCCACCCTCTTTGCATCTTCCAAGCTGCTTTTCTCTGACAAGCAGGCAGTCTCCACCATTGGAGGCTAGTTCTCAGTGTCTTCTTCTCCCTTCTGAATCCTGAAAATGTTCTGGGCAACTCCACCCTTTTTTGTGAAAAGGATATTAAAGGGCTCACCTGTTCATTCATCCAAAAAATATTTATTGAACAACTGTTCCAGGCATTTTGTTAGGCACTGGGATACAAAACAAAAGGGTTTAGTTTCTGCTCTTTAAAACTAGAATCTAGCAGGAAGATAGACAGGACTTTAAACCATTAGCATACTTTTTACACTTTTCAAGGTAGGTGCAGAGTACAGAAGTTACCAAAAGCATCATTCAGTCTGATTAGTAAGTTGAAGAATGCTCCACAGGTAGAAACTGTGCTAAGCCTTGAAGGATAAATGTCACTTTGCCAAGTAAACAAAGGGAATAGCTTCCTGTGGTTAGAATGAAAAACATACAAAACAACAGAGGGATAGAAGAGGATTGGGATTTCTGGACTTCACACTGTGAGTTTGTGAGAGGAGAGGGAGCATGGAACAGAAGTGCCCTGTGGACAGTCTCATGCTAAACAACACTTTAAACATTTCCTGGGTTCCTAGGAAGTGCCAAACATGGCACGCTTTGCCAGTGTTCTCTTACTTAAATCAGGGCACACATATGCACTAGGTGTGATTATTCTCATTCACAAATGAGAGAATCCAGGCCCAGAGAGGTCAAGAGTGTTGGTCCAGGTTTGCAAACACAGCGCCAATTCTCACTTAGTCTGACTCCAGAGCTCACACGTTAGCAGCTCCAAAATACTGCCTCCCTTTTAGAAGAATGATAGCTAAGCGGGTGCTAGATTTACAGCTGTGGAGCACGTTGGCCTCCCATGGAAACTCTCAGCCATTTCTTCACTGGAGTTATTATTTAATACTTTTTCCCCAAAACAATTCTGGGCATGGCCCAGACATCAAGATTTTTAAAAACTCCCCCCTGTAATTCTAAGGTGCACACAAAGGCTGACAATCAATAGACAGGGAACACAAAAATGGGTAAGGAATCTCCTTACGAACTTGCAGATGGATTCGGTGACCATCCGTTCATAGAACTGCTGACCCCACTATGTCTCCTGAGATGCCACCACCTTCCACCAGGAAAAGATACCTCCTCTCCTGGCCAAGAACCTCTCCAACCTCTGTGAAAGTAGTGGCACCATTTTTGAGCAACAATAGGGTATCTTGGGGAAAATTCTGAGGTTGGACTCTCTGGGAGCTTATAACGATTTTTAAATACATTCCTGCATTAGCAGGGTGTGGTCCTTGTGACCACGGTTAAGAAATCAACTAGCACGACGATGACATCAAGCAGTGACATTCTTTTTCCTGTTAAGCTTTTATAGCAAAATTCATATTGTTTGGATGTTTACTGGACCATGCACTCAAGCCAAAGATTAGTCTTTGTGGGGGAAAAAATATTAAAAAGCAATGCACATTTAATTCTAAAGTTTTAAATAGGAAGAGGTGAGGAGAAAAAGAAAAAAATAGTTGACATCAATCTAAATTATCCTTTATCTGGCTTTGAGTCAAAAAAATGAAGAAGAGGAAAAGGAAGAGGAGAAAAGCCGAGGAGAAGGAAGGAGAGGAGGAGGGGCAACTGCTTCATTTAGAAGAGACAAAAAAGAGGAAAGATTCAGAGGCTACTTCCTCTCAGCCATATGGGATAAGTGACAAAGAACAGGCTCTGCTATTAATGAAAATAAGCTGCCAAAGTACAGGACCATGCAGAAAATAACAGAGCATTTAATTATACAGTGACAGTTGCAGCGCTGGGGATTTCCTGGAGATTAATGGAGCAGCTGGGAAGAGTCGATGGCCCTGGGGACAGCCAAAATGATCCCAGGCAATGAGTAATACCCAGAAAAAGCTACTTGTTCACTTCACGATTAAGCAGAAAATGGAGAACTTGAGTGCTTGGTTTGTTCCCTTCTTTCTCGTCTTATTAAAAAAAAAATTAACACGGGGGATAGTTTGCTTCAAGTTTCCTACAGAGGTAGACTGTCTAGATCATCTCTCACTGGTCAAGGCTCTTAACTATGGATAAAACTTTTCTACTAACCCCAGGCTAAAAAGGGAATTATGACCAATATAATTTTTGAGGAGGTGGAAGGAGGGAAAAATAGACTTCATAAAAATCGAGCTTTCAAGAGGTGGTAGAACCAGTATTCAAGTCAACTAGTAGGATTAAGGCATAAGTGTGAATCCTAAGTGAAGACATTACTCTCTCTTTGGAGACCAAAACTTACAACATACCTGAGAGTCTGTTGCAAATGTATTCTAATAAATGCAGTATTTAGCACAAGCAAATGCTAAACATTAATACATTGATACAAAATTTAAATATGATTTGACTTGGTAACCAGAAAGTTCTTTATGTCTGGGGTCTTAGGTCTATTACTAATTTGCTCATACTTCAGTGACCAGCTATAACACTGTTAGCTCTTAAGTTTGACAGCACTGGGTACAAATGGGAATTAACGCTATACATATTTACTGCTGCTTCTTAGGCATTTGGCTATTTTTCATAGTAAAATAAAATACCCTAAGAGCTCTTTGAGTTATGTTAGGAGAATTACATCAAAGTAAGACTTTATTATGATTTTATGGGACTACATATTGCTTCCCTCTGCATTATCAGAAAATAAACAAATACCAAAGACACTAGAACCTAGAAAATTTCTTCCCACGGGAGTAAATAAGAATAGAGGACACAGGCTGGCCACAAGTTCCAAAGCTAGAATGTGTTCCTTGACAGGCAGTAGTCTTCTGTTAAGGATGAGGAATACATGTCCAGAGAGATGGATTACTAACTTGCCCAAGGTCACAAGGCTAATTAGTGGCAAAGTCAAGACCATACTTCTGTCTCCCACCCCTACCCCAATCCAATGTTCATGTATTTCTGCAAGTGTTTTCTTTTTCTCACGTGGCCAGCTTTACTGCCCCCTTGGTGAAGAGATATTTATCTTTCATGCTCTAACAGAAAAGGCTTTCAACAAAGGATAAGAAAGCATATACTGCTCAAAGATCCAAGCTTGAGTAACCACTGTTACTTGTAGAAGGTCACAGTGTTTCTACACATGTATTAAGGAAGTTACGCAAACACATATACAAGAATTTCTAATCTGTTAGCATTCTTCTTTGATCAGCAAGCATGAAGAAATGCATAGAAAGGAGAGAGTATAAAGTATATCAGTCCAAAGGGAATTGGCTTTGGGATCAGTTCTTGCTCCAACACTTATTCCTACCCTGAGTATGTAATTTATCTTCTCTAAATTTTGGCTTTATTAAGAAATGGAAATGTAATTCATACATATTTAGTGTGAAGATAAGAAATGAGATAACATTTAAATTGTATTTAGCATGTAATGGGTCAATAATTAGATTTCATTTCTCTTCTGTAAATGGATTTTCCAGCCAAACTTACAATTCTTAAAAAGAAATACAGGTCCAACTTGAGAGAATAAGCAATCTATTATTCCATCCATAGCTTTCCATTCTCCATTGGCAGGGGTTGAGGGAACACCCTGACCCCCATGTCTTCTCAGAATAAGAAAGAGATCCCTTGCTCTCTTGACATCAGTCACCAAAAGAAACCAAGTTATCCTATATTGTCCCTCTTCCCAGGAAGTCAAATAGGACTTTCGGTACTGTTGGAATGTTCTATACCTGCACGGTCTACCTGGGTTATTGAGACAGCCTTCTCTGTTCCTATCCTTGTTTTCAATCTCTCCTCCCCAATGCACACCATATTGTATTCTTAGCATAGAAGTTAGAGTAGTGCTATTAAAATGTAAGCCATATCGTGTCACACCTCTACTTAAAATATTCCAGTGGCCCTTCATCTCATTCCAGTAAGAATCTTTACAGTGACCCATAAGAAGCTATTTGGTTTCACTACCCCCAAGAATCCCTCTGACCTCTTTCCCTTCCTCCACTCCTCTCCACTAAACTGGCCTTCCTCCCTGGTGTCCTTGCAGACACAAGACCTTTGTACTTATGTTCTCTTTGCATGGAATGCTCTTTATTCAGATAACCACATGACTCACTCCCTCACTTTCTTCAGATCTTGGCTTAAATGAAGTCTTCTCATTGAAATCTTCTCTGACCACTTTGTTAAAAACTGCAACCCTCAACACTATTTTATGCAATTATCATCTGACACATATGTATGGTGAATGTTTGTTTTCTTATTGTATCTCTTTCCCTTTGGAATGCAAATTCCATTTTTTAACTATTTTATTCATCGCCTCAAACAGTGCTATCAGATAGTAAGTGGTAAATAAGCACTGGTTGAATAAATGATTCCACAGCTACAGTTTTAAGAAGGAGCTTCTGGGAGAGAATTTGCATGACCTTCACTAAAAGTGAGGGCTAAGAAGTAGAGAGCTTGGTAAATCCCATCCTCACAGCCTCCAAGTTATCACCTACTTCAGCAAGGATACAAACCAGGGAGCTTGACATTAAGAAACCTGTATGATTTCTTAGACTCTGTGTACCCCAAAATATGCAATTTTCATAATAACCTATCCATTTCCTAGTGTTAATTTAAAGTGTTCTTTTTCTTATTAGCAGTAAGACAGGGAGAAGGAATTGAGGGTACACTACACAGAGTTCAGTTTAGGGATGAGATTAAGGAGAGCTCAAAGAACTCTAAGAATTACAGCAGATGATGACAATTTAAATAAAGCCTGAAAGCACCTTAAGTCCACAGTGTCTATGGTAAGGAACACAGGAGAGCATGGGAAGCCAGCTTTGGTGTACAGTGGGTCCTCAGGGTTCAAACAGTAGGAAGATATTTGGGGAACTCCAATACTTGAAAGCAAATGTCTTTTCCTTGATTTTTAAGTTAACCCAGACATGTTACTTGTGCTGAAAGAAGTTTTGATATTTGGAACATCTGGGTTAAATAGCTGAAAACATAAGGATAGATAAAAATGAGAAGAAAAATCCGTGGTTTAAGACTCTGATAATGGACAGAGCTAAAGATAGGAGATACGAAGGAGAAAACAAAGGCATCTGGAGCAAGTATATTCATTTTCTGTTGATGAATAACAAATCGCCACAAATGTAATGGCTCAAAATACCCTTGATTATCTCATAGGTCAGTGGGTCACGCATGTCAGCAGGCTACCACCAAGTGTCAATTGGGATTGCAGTCTCATCAGAGGCTTGACTTGGGAAAGATCCATTTCCAAGGCTCTTCAGGTTGTTGGTAAATTCAGTTCATCATGGTTGGAGGACCGAGATTCATCTTTTTTGCTGGCTGTCAGCCAGGGGCCACTCTCAGCTCCTACAGGTGACCTGTAATGTAGCCCTCTCGTAATGTGGCACCTTATTTCTTCAACACCAGCAAAAGGATCTTTCCTATTTCATCAGCTAAGGCAGAGTGTTATAATTAATTTAATCACAGAAGTGGCATCCCATCACCCTTGCTTTTCTCCTGGTTAGAAGCAAGTTATAGTTCCTGCCTCAGCTCAAGGGGAGGGGACATGACTCCTTGGAGGTCCTCCTAGTGTGTCTGTCACACCTACACAAGCAACATCACAGATCTCCAGACAATCATATGTGAGTCACAGGTCACTGTCAGACACGACAGCATGGATCTCTGCGTAGACTTAAAAATGATGTACAGATTCTAGATTGAACATTCTAAATAGCAAATCCTCCCTCTCCCTCACCACCCTCATACAATCAATCATTAACTAATGTTGATTACACCTTCCTGAAATCTCTCAAATCTGTCTACTTTCTCTTTAAAATGCTTGCCATTGTGTCAAGGTGACTGCCATCCCCTGCTGGAACAGCTGGAACCGCCTCCTGATTGGTCTCCTGTCCCTCTGCCTCTGCCCCATTTCCCTTTATGATCTGTTCTTCTCAGGGAAGCCAGAGTCGTTTTTTTCTAAAATATAAATGCAATAACATTACTCGCTGATGAGAGCTCTTTACTAGATGGCCTCACATTTAGGTTAAGTTACGAACTTCTAAAACATGATCTAGTTTTTGCCAACCTTTCTAGCTCCCCTTAAAATCCATGCCATGATCCAGCCAAGTTAACTATTTCTTTGTTTCTTCAAAATGTTGTATTTTCTCTTGCCTCCACTCTTACTGTGCTGTGTCTTCTGCCTGAAACATACCCCTCCCTCTTCCCCTCCCCAAACAATCCTAACTTGGCTAATCCATACTCATCTTCAGCCTTGTGATCTCTGATCCCCCAAGCCTCAATTAAGTGTGGCTTCTGTATTTTGCCATCAAACATGTACTTCCCTCTTCCCAGCACTCATTGCTTTGTCAGGATTTATCTGGCTTATTAGCTGCTAAATCCCTGAGACTAACACAGTGATTCAATCTAGTGGCTGCTGAGTAGCTGCTGAATGGACAAATACCAAGTTTTATTGTAAACAGCGATCTTGCCACTGCACCAGACACCTTACACTCATTTATCTTCCAAAGTTGAAAAGCATAGAGAGATAACTAAATACCACCTATGCAACAGCTTTTTCTTTGGAGATAATTTCGACTTACAAAAGAGTTGTAAAAAGAGTGCAGAGTTCCATAGACCATTCACCCACATTCATGTAAAGTCAGTATCTTACATGACCACAGTGATCAAAACTAGGCAACTACCATGGGTGCAGTACTGTTAACTGAATACAGATCTGCTTTGGGTTTCACCAGGTTTTCCGATAATGTCCTTTTCTCTCTCCCAGGATACAATCCAGGGTCCCATGTTGTATGTGGCTGTCATGTCCCCTTTGTCTCCTCTAGTCTGGGACAGTTCCTCAGTCTTTCCTTGTCTTTCTCAATCTTGACACTATTTTGTAGAACGTCCTCAGTTTGGGGCTTATCTAACATCACTCCATGATTAGAAGGTGGTTATGCATCATTGGAAAGAACTCCACGGAGGAGATGGGTTCTTCTCAGTACATCTTATCGCGATGGAGATGTGCCTTCTTCCTAGTGATGCTGACCTTTAGTACTTGGTTAAGGTGTCATCTGCTGGCTTTCTTCCCTGGAAAGTTACTATTTTCCCTTTATAATTAATAAATGCTTATTTTACGGGAGATACATTGAGATTCTGTGAACATCTTGTCTCTGCTTAAACTTTCACTCACTAAATCCACTGACGGCTGCCTGCAGCAGTGGTGTTCTGATGTTCTATTTCTCTCATTCATCCTAAACTTATTAATTGCAGTTATTTTGTAAGGACAATTTGTCATTTCTTCCCCTTTTATTTATTCAGTTATTTGTTTATATCAATATGCACTCAAGGATACCCATTTTTCCCCTTGGGATACCATTACTACTTACTGAGTTTATGTTCATTTATTTTGCTTGAAGTATTCCAGCTCCGGCCATCAGGGCCCTTTCTGGATGGTGGGTGTGTTGCTATCCCCTCTCACTTTTCAGCATTTTTCACTTTCTGGCACTGCAAGATGCTCCAAGCTCATCTTTCATTGCCTGCCCCAGCCCTGGAACCACTTCTCCAAGGAATTCTGGTTCGACTCATTAGAGAATTATACCTGCCTCCCTGAACACCAGGATAGTCTTAACCCCACACCAATTCCCACGCTCCCCACCCTGGAGTCCTCTCTTCTGTTTCCCTCAAAGATAAACAAAATGACAGCTTTAGAAACTTATATGTGTCTATTAAATAATGGTGGACACATGGCAATACAGTATGGCAGAAACTTAAGAGCTGGGAGACAGTCCTGATCTCTGGCATTTTGACTCTGGGTCTGGTTTGGATAGAAAAGATACCATAAGTAAGAGAAATTATAAATATCATTGCAAATGAGAGAAATCTGCCTACGAATACTTAGCTATTATTTCCCTGCATGCGTTCTCATGTTCTAAAATTTCAATGGTAGGCAAGCGATTCAGGTTATTATTATACTATAAAAGGAGTGAATCAGTGAAAAGAGGCTTGCTTCTTTTCATTCTGCCCTTTCCCACCCCTCCCCATAAAAGGATTTGAATCTGAGATTTCACTTTGCCAGCAGGAAAAAAAGTAAGTACCTTTACCAGAACAGTCAAAACAATGACTCACAAACTCTGTGCAAGGATTTAAGATTATTTGCCTGTTTTGAGAACCTTGGGGGGATTATGCTAAATCATATGCTGAGGGAGAGGGTGTGCAGCTGGGGGACGTCTAAACTTGCATGACACATATTCACAGGACCCGGGCTGGACTCTATAACAAACACGGACTTCCTTCAACAGCACATTCCAGGCCTACTGTTCAGGGAACAAGGGCAAAAGACATTTAAGTATGATCATAAATGATCATTCAGAAGTCACTGGAAACTGATCTCTTGAAGCATTCTTTTCCTGCTTTCTCACATGTTGTCTGCTGCTTCCAGTTCTCAAAATATATATGTTCTCCTTTTGGAACCTATGCTTTTGGAAATAGGTTTTATTAGACTGATTTCATTAAGAAAAAGAAAGAACAAGACTGATCTCTTGAAAAAGGTTGGCGTTCAGTGATATCTGTAGTAGGAATGCTTTTCTCTTTTACTAGAATTCCATTGTCTCAGATTCACACACTGTGTATACATACAGTCTTGGTGCTGTTTAAACGCCTGGAGCCCATCTCTTCCAGGAATGCTTAACATGATGCCCAGTTCAAAGTGGTCAAGAGGGGTCTTCTATTTTGCTTTATCGGGAAAAGCAATTCTGTTGATAACAGCAGGATCTCTGGCCTCGTCCATTCTTCACCCTCTGGTTACCGCTGCGGAATACTGGGTTGATTGTCTGACCACAGAGAACTTGTTGAAATTCACAGAGAAAATCTTACTGGTGGTGTTAGATTCTCGAGAGGCAATATCCACAACCATCTCAAAATGCACTACCTCTGCAAGACCAATTTTTTGGGTTGCCAGATAGCCTGTGATTAAGTTACACCAAGGATTCAGTCCTTTCTATTCAAATTGAGAAAGTTTTTGTTCGGTTTTTTTAATATGTCTGCGTATATTATCTCCCAGCATACACTTTGTATAAAGGTTTAATGTACTACCCAGAAAGTTAGTTTATTAAATTAATGCTTGCAAAGTGACTTGGGCCAAGCCCTTCTGAATATCGTTATAGTCATGGCTATTGAACAAATAACTGCTGGAATGGAAAAATTCTAACTAGCCACCTAGAGATGGCGGCAAAACTGAAGAGATTCCCACAGTGCCTTGAGGAGTGCTGCTTTGGGCAAGGTCAGATATGGCTGAGGGTGAGCCTAGGTGTCAGAAACAGAATAAGATGCAATCTTTATAGGACAACCTCACCTTCCCTGCTCACCTTGCACACAAGTGGCATTGCCTTAAAGGCTAAGCATGCCTCATTAACAGAGAGAGGTGATTATTAATCCCTCAGTCTCTTCTGCCCACTCATTTTCTTCCTGCTAAGTAGGTGGCCTTCTCCCTGCCCCACAAATGATTGTGTATCCTGGTTCTGCAGGTACCCATGGAAAATTTCCACTTCCCTGGTTAATGCACAGCAAACTTGGCTCTGTGTGTGTATGTTTAACCTGTTGGTTTAGTTAATTACTCACATCCATCAGCATTTATTTGTCTCAAGTCGAACTGAGGTCAAAAGAAAATCAGGAAGGTAGGAGGAAATCAGTGTCAGCTGCCATATGGCATAAAAATAAGGCAAACAGATACCTAGAAGTTGCATCACTGATGATAAGGACAATGTTAATGCATCATCCTCCTCCCCAGAGGCTCACAGCTCCAGTTCCCATCCTATGCTTGTGCCCCCAAATCATGGTTTAAATTGGATGTGTGAACAACTTATGGTGAAGAGTTACTCAGGTGGATGATTTTCTGTTTTGTGTATGTTGAGATATTTACAAGCTGAATGGACAACCATGTGGATGGGACACAGCATCCCCCATAATGGTCCATGGGCTGCAGCCATCTCCAACCAAAGCAACTATCAAAGATGAATCTGTGTGACCTTTGACTTCCTAAGGAATATGATCCAGTGACCTTTCTCCTCCTTTCAGGACATTTGAAATCTGGGAAAGAGATGGCCATTCTTCCACAAGTTTACATAAATGAGCCCTCTCTAAGTCAATGATTTATAGAGCAGGATTCATATTAAGTCAAATGAGAAAGCAGCCCAGGTGTAGAGAGATAATGTGGGAATGAATATACCATCCATCCCAGTGAAATGGTGTGGATGCAGAGTTTTATTTATTTATGGAAAAAAGAACATTTCATTCTACCCAGGCACAGCTTTTCTGACTGAAGAAATAGCCCTGGCTTCCTGCACAGAGATAATCAACACTATCAGCTTGTACAAGACAGGCATAAACATGCTAGAAAATAACACCTTGCCTTAATCTTCCTTTGCCCAGAGGAAGTGTTTCTCAGACATGCAATCCCAAGCTTGGACTTCATATTAGCAACTGTGCTTATGTTTAAAGTCCAGGTGTACAGGACAGTCAGGTGTCCTATGCTTCCAAGATTGTGGACCTTACATCAAAAAATATACTAAGGGTCAACACAAGTAAACACATGAGTGAAGGGGAAGCATGTGATGACAGGTAAGCAATTAGTTTACCCTAAAAACAGAACCTATACCACCTCTCTGGGATGAGAAATTTTAAAAGACCATTAGAAGTGGTGATTCCCCAGTTACTGTCAATGATGCATTCAGAGAAAGGCATTTTGTATATAATTTTACCAGAGAGCAAAGCCTATTCTTACGTCTTCATAGCCTCGTTTATATTTTGTAAATACTGTGTAATACTTCTTAGTTGCTGCCAGTGAAACAAAACAGTCCTAGGTGAGAATGAGAAGAGAGACAAGAGAGGCCAGGAGTGAGGGACAAAGGTTCTAATCATAAAATAACCAAACCTCCTAACTGTTGGCATCTCAATGGACCACAGGCCTGGTCAGTCACAGAAAAAGGACTTCAATCTCCTGTAATAACAATAGTTGACATTGACTAACATTGACTAGTCATCAGACACTGTCCTAAGTATGTTCACGTATTACCCTACTTAATACTTACAATGACAGCAAGGCAGTCTTTTGTTCTCCACACAGTTATTGAGCACCCAAATGTGCCACTGGTCCAAACACACAAAAATGCCTGTATTTTATAACTTTCATTCTGGTGCAGCCAGGATATGACTCCAAGAAGTCTGGCTACTGGGCTGTAAAATTATTATTAAGAGGTATCATAATGTGCAGCCTCTTTTTGAAGACCGATCTCAAAAATTACAAGTAGTTAAATGTGACACAATAGGGAGATAGTTACACTCAGTGACATACTACTAGCTTGCCAAGATAGAGCTATTCTTGGTTGGAATAGTATGAACACAGCCTGAAACTGGGACAGCTAGCATTTGAACTCAGCACACCTGGGTTCAAGTTCCGGCTCTGAACTTGAACTTGAATTTATTATGTGTACGCTTTGGGCATGTTGTTAAATTTTGCTGATCCTTAGTTTCTTCATCTGAAAGATACACTTAATAAAGAGACCTAGTTCATTGTGTTGTGGTGAGCTATTCAATGAGGTCTTATAAATAAAATACTTTGTATAGTGCCTGGTATTATATAAAGTAAACCGTTTTTATTATTTGCTATTTATGGGCCCTCACACCTAGAAAGTAGAATATGAGAAGCCAATTTAAGTCATCTTGGGAACATGAGCCCTGCACCTTATAAATTCCTGATTAAACAGATTGAGGCAGAGCAGAGGTTTGTCCTCACTGTGTATGCGCATGGGGATGGGCAGTGCAGGGAAAAAGAAGGCCCGGTTGCCCTGCATTAACCAGGTGCACCATTTAGCCAAACTCAGATGCTGAGCAACCTGTATCAATAAGACTGGTGTTTCATCCTGTGTCAGCAGCTTTGCTTCACTTTAGGCCTCTGCCCTCAGAATGGCCAGGTGGTCTAGGGCCCACAGAGACCAAAGATGCAGAAGGATCACAAATTGCTTTGTCCACAAGGACGTCACATGGCCTGTGTCTCCGCATCTGTTGCCTCAGATCCTTTACTTCACAACCTCTGGCTCTTTTTTTCTTTGCTTTCCATTTTCCTATCATCCCTCTGGGTGAGGATGCTTGCATTGATAAATGCCTGTGGTCTGACCTACTGTGAATAGTTTCCTCTGCTATGTGTACAGTTCTCAAAGAAACGTCCCTTCCTTACCAGGAAGGGTGCAGGACTCAAGTCCACTCAAGCCATACCCCATTCACTGGGATACCCTAAACTTGCAAACTGACAAACCATGATTTTTCAGGAGTTTGGTTTTCCCTTTCCACTTGGTCTCCCTTAAGACTGATATGGACTCCTTTCCTGAGTTTTCGCAGGACATTTTGAACTTTAGGGTGAAGGGATACATCTATGCACAGACTCAGAGACTTTATTCTGTGTAGGCCTTACTGATTCTCAGCAGTCTCTTACTGTATGAAGTCAAAGCTTCTAGGAGCCACACTCAACTTTCATGCGTAAGAATCCAAATTAGCCCCCTGTCAGTGCCCTACAACAGCACAAATTTGCCATCTTACATTCCTGTGCATTAGAAGTCTGACACAGTCATCAGGACTTCTCTGGAGGCGCTAGAAGAGAATGTATTTCCCATCCTTCTCTAGCT
The DNA here is from genome assembly GCA_032199065.1 of Smutsia gigantea. Lineage (NCBI taxonomy): Eukaryota > Metazoa > Chordata > Mammalia > Pholidota > Manidae > Smutsia > Smutsia gigantea. Next base: position 86,810 of record JAVSCE010011969.1, read on the forward strand.
TTCAGAGTCCACCTGTATTTTTTGACTAATGGTCCCCTTTCTCCATCCTAAAAGCCAGAACCATTACACCTCTGTGACCATTCCTTCTTAATCACACCTTCCGCTGGCCTCAGCCTCTGACCTCAGTCTGGAAAGGTTCTTCAGTTTTAGGGAATTGTGGATGAGGTTGGTTTTATCTGCACAATATGGGATAACCTCATCATCTCAAGGTTCATAATCTCCATCACATCTGCAAAGCCCCTTTCCCATGTAAGGTAATATATTCACAGGTTCCTGAGATTAGGGCCTGGACATCTTTGGGGGTCATTATTCTGTCCATCACATTCCTCTCACTGGTTCACAAAGGGAGTTCCACATGCAAACGTATCCATGCCATCCTAGGATCCTCAATATTCTTAACCCATTCCAGTATCTACTCAAAGTCCCAAGTCTCTTGTTACAACTCATTAGCTCAAGTCCCACATCTCATTATCTACCCACATAAATCAGGTACCAGGAAACTCTGGGTGGCAACATAAGGTAGCCTTTTCCCAAAGCAAATGTTTTAAAATAACTTAGTTTTTGTTTCTACAGTTTACACATTTTATAAAGTATTTCCATTTGGTGATCACATTCTGAGGTCTTTTTACTGAAAAAAGTATGAGTGGTCTGGTTTGGTTTGGTTTGACTTCTGCATGTCCCCCAAGTCTGCTGTGTGCCATCTCAATCTTTCCATTTCTGACTGCAACTTTCCACTCCTGGGAAAAGGCAGTCAAAGTTTTTCTAGATTAGTGTTTACCACATATGGAGGAAGAAGCTAAACAGGAGAGTAGGTTAAGCCCATTAGTATCTCAAAGATTTCCAGATGTTTAAAATCTAGAAAGCACTATTATTCATAGATGATTTAGGTTCTGAATTTCTGGAATAGCACTCTTTCTTGGCCAATATATACATGCACCCATGCACATACACACACATACAGACGTTCATCAAATAGCTGTAGAGATTTGAAAATTACCTAATTTAATCAAATGTCTAGTCCAGTATCTTTTTAATGTGGGTCTTGACAAATTCAGTTTTGTTTCTACCTTTATCTATTCATCTTTATTAATATGAACTTGATATTTCTTTACAATGTTTTTCTTTTTGTTTGCATTTGTTCCTCGATCAAATGAGACACTTTCATTGTAATAAAATTACTCTATAGTAAATTTTAGATCATTTAAATAAGCACATTAGAAATAAACATACCAATAGTTTGATGGATATTTGAACTCAGCACAAAGTGCCCAGGACGTCAATAAACTCAGCTAAGCAGACAGACAAAGGTATTTGGTAGACCATAATGAATATTCTGTAGGTGGCCACCTAAGATTGAAAAGTGTTCCCTTACTAAATGACAATGCTACCTTGCATAAAGATAATTTTAAAATCTTGTTTCATGATACCTAAAATAAACCACATTTACAAAAGTTTGTTTTTTCATGATGGTGGGTTTAAGGAATTTCTTAATTTATACTGAACAAACCTCCTTTTTACTGAATCTGAAACAATGATTTGAGAAATTATACAGTTTCCATTTTGCCACCAATTATTCATCCAAAATAGCATCACCATAATCTAATCAATTATGACAGCAAAAAACAATCAGTAACAATAAATGATAGTCGTCCCTTCCATTTACAAAAAGCTTCACAGTCTAATATTTATTGACCCAGAAGTCTCCGGCAATAATTAATCATGAATTATTCATAGCAGTTAAAGATCTCTAGTTATCTGATGGGATCCAGTCCTACCCAATCTGCCCTCATAAAATGTTTGAAGCCTCCTGGCATTTTGCCCTGTATAGAAGCCTGAGTCTTCCAGCTATTTGGTTCACAAGAACATCCTGTATTCCAGTGGAGAAAAAAACACCCGCCTATTGTGATAAATAATGAAGAAGACCTCTGTAATCCAGTATTTTTAACACATGCCATCATTTACAATTTTTCACTTGACTATATATTTTCCTAAATGTTGACATATTAGGACTTTCACGTGTTCAAAAAGCTTCTGAGTTTTGCTTTTGGGGCCCTTCCAGGTCAAATTATTAATGTATCCTCCCTTTCCACTGAGGATATTTAACACACTTCACATTTTTCACATATTAAATGTTAAGCTCTTCCGTCCTTCTTGCCATTTCCAGCCTCCTCCCCGAATACCTCCTTCAAACACTGCTGGGCCTCAAAAGCCAAGTAAGAGATTTTAGCATGAAATCATAGGCAGAATTTGGAATAGAAACATTATTTTGAAAACCCAGTTGAATAAAAATGTAATATAAGACTATGAGATCTCACAGTTTGTTCTGGCTCCTCATTTTCCCTAGTAAATGGACCAAGTGAAATGAAATACTCCTCATAGATGCAATTAATGCAAATGAGTGCCCCAAAGTGACAAGGAAGAGAAGACAAGCCGGGGGTGGGGGTGGGGGTGCAGGGGGAGGAAAACGTTTATTGAGCACCTAGACTTGTGTGTGGCATTTTGATAGAATGTTCAGAGTATTGCGGACACCAGCACAGACAAGGCAGGCAAACTGCAGGAGTCTGAACCCTGGCTTTGCGGAAATTCTGTCACTCCCTGTCTGACTCTGGGCAAGTGACTTACTTCTCCTCTGGACCTCAAGCTCCTCATCTGTAAAGAAGGGAGATAATAAGGCCAAATTCATAGAGTGGTTGAGATTATTAGATGGATTCCTATATGTGTCATGTCCCGTAACAGTGCTGACTTACGGTCCATGCTGCAAGTATTAGCAAGTTATTCTGATTGCCAATTACTATTATATCTCATGTGGTTCGGGTGCACAGCAGCCCTACTATCAGATAGCTGTTATCATCTGCATTTTACTGTAGACGAAATGGGGCTCCCCAAAGTTAAGCTGATCATGCACACAGTTAATAAAGGGCCTTTTGGACTCCAGACCCGCTTCTGCCACTGAAGGGAAGTGAGGATTGATGAGTCAGCTCTCAGAAGTTCTAATAGGCCCATTCCTGGGTCTGAATCAGCAAGATCCTAAAAGCTCTTCTCTCTTCCTGATATCACTTATCTCCTATCCCTTTCTTTTATCACTTTGTTGTCCTTTTTCCCCTTCTAATTCCAACATTCATGAGATATGTGACTTGGTATGAAGAAAACATAATTTTGAAAGATATGAAATAAGAGGAAGGTTGCTCCATTCCTCACTGGGAAAGTCCCACTGAATTTACAGTATGATAGTCTCCCTGCCTCCCTCAAGGTCTCCCCAAGTATTTCCCACCAATTTCTCTTATTCTCATCCATTCCTGTAGTAGTCATGCCCTGAACTAAACTGCTAGAACACTGTCTTGTGTACATCTTAAAATGTTAAATTGCACATTCCTCAATATATACATTTCTGATAATAAGTAGCCTATCTATTTCATTTTTTGAAAACTCATGCAAAACTCTACCCTTTCTTGAAGGCCCTTCTTGTGTGTTCCTCCCAACTTGTCTTTTCAAATGAGCTCTGAGCCGGAATTGAGTCAAAAACCAGTAATTCTAAGATCTGTGGCTTAGTTGTATCCTGCATCCTAAAATAACATTGTGTCCATGTCAGTTTCCTGGTTTTGACAATGCGTTGAGGTTCTACAAGGTGCATCTTTGGGGGAAGCTAGGTGAAACGTACACAAGACCTCTCCATGCTGTTTTTACAATTCTGAAATTTTTCTTTAAATATGTCAAGATAAAAATGTGTAAAAAATCAATCATTCTGCTCAAACACAAACTACCACAAACTGTGAGTCAGACGTGCCCAATAAAACACTTAAGTCCCTGAAGACAAAGACAATCATAGAGTTCTTTGGACTTACCCACAAATGTTATTTTATTAGGCATATGGGAGGAGGATGGAGAGCCCAGAAGAGCTGGGAACATAGGAGGAATTTCATAAATATATGTAAATTAATACATGGGAGACATAAGAAATCATGGGTTAAGTTGGGGACTCAAGGATTTAAATGTATGGTTACTGTGCTTCTGATTTTACCTCTTTTGGAACACTGCTAGAAAAACAGAGTCAAGATATAAAATATTTGAATGGAAAAATAGTCCCAGGCATTGGAACAGATAACCATTACTCATACTACCATGTGTGATTGAGTCTTCCTTTAAAACATCTAACTCAACATGTGTTGCCAAATGACTAGGAAGCTGGCTCAGCTGTTAGGTTCAGTTCTAATTTATGGGGTTCTTAATGCAAAAAGAAGTTAAATACTTTTCAGGAAAGTAAATATTCATAATTTTTTATTCTTTTTTATTTTTGCCTTCACTACTTAAATTACTGCCCAATGGCATAAAATGAGAACTTTAAAAATGCATCATTGAGAAAAAGATGTTATCTTTGTACCCAAAACAGTGGAAACTTAGGAACTTTTTCAATCCTGCAGTTCTGTCTACACAACGTTTGCATAAATTTTATAAAGGCCACTGTCAAAGAGCAATTTAAAATCATTTTTTTCCAAATGTGGGGGAAAAACAACTGTTACTTTAATTTGATTCTACATTAGCCTTAACTTGACTGGATGAAACAGGGTGTTAACAAACTCAAGCTTATGCGTTCAATTCCTATGTGGTCAACTTAGCTTCTCTTAGTGGAAAATTGGGTACCATGGTCTTAGAATATGTTTAATTCCCATACCCTTAATGCCACAGTTTAGCACAACCCACGCCTACTGTTATTGCCAAACAACTCAAAGTATCATCTTAAAGTCAAAGCTCAGCCTTTCACGGCTCTTGAGACCTACAGTTTCTTTTTAAACAGCAGCTTACCCTACTATCCTGTGAATGAAAAATTCTAGTCTTGAGGAACCACAGAAAAACCTCATATTTGCTCCACCCCAGAGAATATTATTTGGCTCACTTAGGCTACTCCCATTACACTGTTAGCTTCATAAGGGCAGAGCGCATGTCTGTTTCACTTGCCACTGTATTACCAGGACTCATGACAGTGCCCGGCACTCTGTATTTTTTTACATGCAGTTCTCAAAAAGCTGTATGCTTTTTCAAGATAGAAAACACATTCATCATTCATTTCAAATGGAAACTGAATACTTAGCCAACATAGCACAATGGCTCCCAAAATGTGGCCCCAGATAGCAGCATCCATTTAAGAACCTGTTAGAAATATAAATTCTCTGGCCCTTCTACAGACCTAGTGAATTGGAACCTCTGGGAGTGGGGTCCTGAAACATCTATTGCAAGCCCTCGATGTGATTCCGAAGCATGCTCAAGATTGGTATGTACTGACATAACCTAATGAAGAAAAAGCCTTTCCCAAACCCAGCTCTTATTTGCAGCAGCAGTTCTGAAGCACATAAATTCATCCATTTGAGAACAAAAGTATACATTCTTTTCTTGGATGAGTCTCTGGAAAATGACTTTCTGTATAGGATACTCGGAACAATAAATGTTGATCCCTGTTGCACACTTTCTATAGCAATGTACCTTGAGTCCTAAGATAAGAATGTGAAACAGAAACAAGAAACTTTAAATAAAACACTAAACAAGGAATTATAGCTCCAAGGCTTCCTATTAGATTACCTTTTTTTTTTATGGCAAATCTAAACAGAATTTATTTAATGACCCTGGAAGTAATATGATAGGGTGATAATGTCCCTGCACCAAGAACCAAAGACCTTTGTTTTTCTTTACTAGCTATAAATTATCCAATAAACTCCTGGGATTCTAAATAATGCCAACTGGAAAATTCTATGTTGCAGCAAGAGCATCAAGGACCTGTAATGCTCCCAAACAAACGTACTTCTAATGACATAAAGTGAGGAAGGATGATGTATGTGCTGGATCTGAAAGACTCTTGACAGGCCAGAGGGAGAGATCAAATATAACAAAACAGTACTTAGAGGATGATAATAAACCTCTACTCCTGAGTCAAACATACGCACACTCAGGTGTAGGTTTGGGAAGACTCGATTCAGCAACGGCATTATTAAAAAAAAAAGACTTTATTTGCAGTAATCTCCCCACAAGCCAGCACTGTCCCCACTGTCCCCTGGAAGGCTACGGTGACTGGAGAATATCCTAGCAGAAGCAAAGTGTCTAGCACAATGCCACAGCTGTGCTCTGATGTAGTCTGGGCATCCCACATCTGAAATGTCTGCGTTTGTTTCCAGGCTCCATACTTTATGGAGTATGTGGGAAGAAAGAGAGAATGATGCTGTGAGTAGAAACCATGGTCTCTGCAGGGTGATAAAGTAACTGTGAGTAACTAAAGCATGAAAGAAGAAACTCAGGCATGGGTGGAGGCATGCCAGCTATCTTCAAATATGTTAAGGGCTGTCATAAGGAAGAGGGATTTAAACTGCTCTATGCACCTCTCAAGGGTGAAACGTGAAGTCAATAAGTGGAAGCTAGTAACCCACCTTTGGTTCCAAAGAAGGTTAAGTAAGGAACAGGAGGAGCTGTGGTAGTTTTACATGCCCATTTGGCTGGGCTGTGGTACCCAGTTGCTTAATCAGACATTAATGGAGGGGCTGCTACGGAAGTACTTTGTAGATGCGGTTAACATCTACAATCAGTTGACCGTAAGTAAAGGAAATTAGGCTTAATAATGTGGGTGGGCCTCATCCAATTACTGGAAGATTGTTCGTGCAAAAACAGGCTTCCCAGAGTAAAAGAAATTCTGCCTCAAGATTTCAACATTAAGTTTCCAGCCTGCCAACTTACTCTACAGATTTTAGTCTTGACAGCATAAACAAACAAACAAACAAATTGTGTGTGTGTGTGTGTGTGTGTGTGTGTGTGTGTGTGTGTGTGTGTGTGTGTCTCCTATTGGTTCTGTGTCTCTGGAGGACTGTGACTGATCCAGCTGTCCAAGGATGGAATGGTCTCCTTCCAGTCATCCTGAGTTCCTACCACTGGAGAGAGCCAAGTGCAGGCAAGAAAGCCACTTCGGTTATAATGAGACCATTTAAAACACATGTGTCTTGATAAGGCTATAAAGCATGTACAGACCACAGGGCCTAATTCTGTTCATTTCACTGAAGGCCTAGTCTGCATCAAATACCATTTGAGACCTTGGGGATATAATGATGAGCAGAAACAGCTACTGCTCTGCCTTTTCGGAACGTACACGAGTCTTGTATTTTGTGCAAGCTGTTTTAGAACAAAAAGTTAGTGCTCAACAGATACTTGTTAAATGAATAACTGAATGAATGAATAAAAACATATTTTAAAGTTTTAGAGAAACATGTGGTACACATATATTATTAGAGAAATCGTTCAAAAATATTTCCATGTTTTAAAGTTTTACCTTTTTAATAAGGGTAAGATTTGGTTATGAAAAAAATGCTGTAACATGCTAAGCTTTTTCTCCAGTAAGGAGTAAATCTAAATTATTTTCCAAAACTCTCCCCCATCTTGATCCTCTTAAGGATCCTCAAAAACACCCCGACCCAATATCTATTCATTTCACATATTTGAAAGGGCAAATTCCTAAAGCATAGAGACTATTACATCTGGATGTCTGTAATGTTATGAACTCGGTGAAGGAAAACTAACAGTCAACTGCTGGATGAAGTGTGTTCATCTGGCCTCCAGCAATGGACGGCCAGAGAAATCACCATACTGCTTTGCCAAACAGAAATGTTAAGGAACACAGGGGAAGAACCACACAGATTTTAATAACAAGAACATCGTGATTATTAAGACCAAATTTGTATCACACTTGTAATTTTTCCAAGTAACTTCAAAGCCAATCTTGCATCACTGAAAAAGCATAAATAAATAAGTGAAAAAGCAAACAAATTCATCAGTAGACAAATAAATAAAAAGAGGCATGGATGGGAATAAAACTGAAGTTTTAACCCCAGTCCTTTCAGTTAGTACACTTGGGTGCTTTTTATTATTATTAGATCCTGTTCATGGGACATAGTGCATCATATTCTCTTTCTGTATCAGTGAGAAACTTATTCCATAGAAGATGATTCATCAGTTTTCTTACACATGATCCAAGGCTGTAAGAAATGGAATACTGCATTTCAGAGGCATTTTCTTAAACATATAGGTTGCTAAATATCTTAGCTGTATTGACTGGCAAAACACCCAGAAGTCCCAGGAGCATTTGCTATGCATTGGTTATTTACTGATTACTAGAAATTTCTTATAAAAACAAAGCTCATCAGGTCTTACAAGGTTCTTATTATAAAATCCTCATGATCATCTCCTTTCCTAATGTAAGGTGTTTGAAAGGATGTGAAAAAAGAATGAGACCATACAAAATGAAGACATCAGTAGCAAAGGTGCAAGAGGCTTGCATAGAGTCATAAACTGGGATTCTAGACTTGGCTATGGCACCAAGAAGTGGTGATCTAGAGAAGGGTCTCTCTCACCCATATATATGTATAGGAGCTTTATATATTTGCTTATTTCATGCTGAAATTACCTATTTCAGACTGCCTTCTCTTTACAATATCACTACTTTCATTTTTAATGGGATGGAAGAAATTATGGTTGTTTTTCTAAAACCACATCAATTTCAAAGGCAGCTGTAGCAACAGAGATGCATTTGCACTGGAATTTTGGCTTCAAGGACAGTACCACCTTGAAAATTTGGCTGATTTCCCCAAACCCATAAGTTGGAGAAATACCAGGAATAAAAAGAGGAACTACAAGGAAGATTTACAATTTTCTTCACTCCCTTCCCTCAAAGTTAGTCCTTGTCAGTTACCAAGAAAACAAGATCAAAATGGAACCTTTTGACAACTGATAATTAACTACAGGAAACTATTTTAATGAATAAATTAGCTACCCATTAAAAATAAAAGATAACCAAATTCCATAATGTATTGCAACAGAAAAAAAGCAGAGACAGAGGTATGTCCTTTTGGCGTTGAAACATAATTCTTGATTTTGTTTTGTTTTCCAGTATTGTTTTCTTCTTAATTACATTTTTCTTAAGAAAAGCCTTAGGATTTGTCATTGCCACCCTACCATATGTTTACCCACCAATAAATAAGTGATTTTGATTATTTTAATATTTTTCTCTCCTTTTCCTTTTCTAAGTCTTCATAAGCACCACTCCTCATCTTTGCCTTTCTTCCTGGGATTCCAACAAAGGTCAGCATGACTTAGGCCTTTTGCACAAAGGTCTCCCTTTGATGCATACCCACAGGTATATACCTGCAACTTGAAAATATCCTTTTATTCCTCTTGGAGTGGAAGAAGCAAATGAAATTCAACTCATCTAGGCTATTTGCTTCTTTTTGCTATCCTATTGCTGGTAAAGGAAGGTATGAGTGCTGGAAAGGCACAGCTAACCATATCACCATGTTCTATGACAACAGACCTGCTATTTTCCTAGCGCCATCCAAACTTGGCTCAATGCCACCTTCCTCCCTTTGGCTGAATCCTGTATTCCTCAAACCACTGACTACACAAGGAACCAGTGTCCTTATTTCTGGTAATCCCTCAATCTCAACAACCACCCAGGAAAGGCTTCTTCACACACACACACACCCTTGTTGCCAAAATTTGTAAAAGTTCTGTACCCGTGGAAACACTATCCCTCGTCTTACCTGGATAAATTTTTAAAGAAAATGTATCATTTACCATTTAGATCATACATCTTTACCATTAAGATTATACAATCTTAGGACAAGAACTGACCAAGAACTTGAAGAGCTGACCGGAATCCTAAGTAGGTAAAAAGTGAAGTCCAGGACCGTCCTCAGGGCTCCCATTTTGGGGCAGCAAAGCTGAGGCCATCACCTCTTGTTGTGCTCCTCAAACTGGACCTGCAGCTAAAGTGTTCCTGAAGCCACAGGTCACCTTGCTGTATCTCCCCAAAGAGTCCATTTTAGTCTCTGGTTTGGGAGGGGAATTATTTTTATATTCAAACAAACATAGTTATATTATAGATTAATATTACATTTTGCAGATATTCCATATGATGAATAAAGCATAAAAAATAATTACATGATTGTAACGAGATGCTTACATACCCCAAACCCCCTTGATCTTTTCTCTTCTTCTCTTAGAAATACTTTGAAAACAATGTTCAAGAACATCATACTGCGTCACTAAGTCTGAACGACGGGAATGAACTGGTGGAGCTACCCAGGTAGAGAAAAAGTTCTAAACACAACGGTTAGTTCCAAAGCATAAAGAAACTGGCCTGCCGAAGATGCTATTGATATCGCTGCTTTTAATATATATGAGATCTCATAAACATACCCCAGCCATAACATATACGTATGTGTTAAAGCAGTATTTGGTGCTTATTGGAAAAGTCACATTTAAAGTCAGAAAAGCTTTTCAAAACTTTTTATAATTGAGAGAGAGAGAAAGCAAGCAAACAAGAATGTGATAAAGAAGGAAAAATATCCACTTCTCTTAGGGCCAAGGGAAAATATATCACAAACTTGTTTGTGCTTGGCACCCAATTTATATCCCAGCGAGCTGAATCTATGAACCTAAGCCTTCACGGATGAGTGCCTCAATTGGCTTTTGAATTAGAGGATAGAATTACTCAACTCTGAAACTAGCCCTTTCAAGAAGTATATTTAGCGATAGCACGCAATATTTCAATTCTAAAATGTGAATGTCAACTGTGAAACTAAATTTAAAATTTCAGTTGTTTTTCTCTCAGCTCCTTCCACCCTTACTACAAATTTAAATACAAATTCAGGAAGCTTTTTAAAGAAGTGTGATGTGCATTCTAGGTTTTAAGGCAGTCTTAGTGCTTTAATTACTTGGAGTCTGTCAAATTATAGGCTGACACACACAAGGAAGGAAATCTATGTCCTACCTGCCATGTTATTAGTGCTTTTTCCTTAGCCAGTAAAAGTAAATATTTATGCTGCTGGGGCAAGAGAAGACGGAACGGGCTGAGAAATCACAGCCGTACACTTTGCAGCATCCCCGGGGACTCAGCACACTGAGCCAGCAAGTTCCCTAAGCTGCCAGCAAGCTCACCTGAGGACAGACAGACTGCAAGGTAAAATTAGACAGAAAGAAGATGAATGCTTCCAATACAAAAGACCATGCAAATAACACTATATGGGGCTATAGACGCACGCATGCCCTCACATGTTTTATCAGAGCTTCTTAGTATTTAACACATTATTAAATTTTGCATGTGCTGACATTTCTATGGTCTACCTGTCAACCAAAAAGTTCTGGTTAATGTTCAATTCTGTTTTAAACATAGAGGGTTTATCTAGTACCTGCCTTCAGTAAGCCATCTACCGCACACCAGAAGCACTTTCAATTTTTAGGGTGTTAATTTATTGATGACACTAACATATTTCTGGCTGTTTTTCCAAGATTTCCAAGATATAAGCCATGAGAAGTGTTGTTATGATCATCAGAAGTCAAGATGTAATTGACATTAAGCAGACTTTGGACTCAAGAGAAAAAGAGCGTGTGTGGGGGTGCACGTGTATAGTGACACAGAATTTCTGTCTTATAAACCTTTTAACTTTTACTGAAAACCACAATACCCACTTGAATGTAAATGTATCTTTGATCATGTTGTCACTAGAGAACTTACAATTTAAAATGAGCAGACCTTAAAAACTGTAATATTATAAGCTAATGCTTGAGCACTTACTATATGACAGGAGCTGCTCTACAAAACAGGCATGTGATATATCATTCAATCCTAACAACAACTCTTCGAGATAGGCACTACTATAAACCGTTATAGAGTTGAGGAAAATTGAGAAGTTAAGTAATTTGCCAAAGTTGCCAAGTTCACACAGCTAAAAAAAGTGCTGAATTAGGAGTCAAACTTAACAGTGCAACTCCACTCAAATGAACAAGATGGTCTTATTTACCCTGAGTTCCAATTAAGTATTGAGTTTGGAGAAAAGTAAATGGGACAGGTAAGACCTGAGGCCTCTGAAGCAATTCACACAGACGCAAGTCAAATCAGAGACGCTCAGCTTCCACCATTCCAAGATCTCAAGCTAGCTCGCCTGGGAATGCATCCCCAGCTGGGTGTTTGGAGAGAAACAGATTGTTTGAGCCCATGGGAAGATCATGACCATTTGGGGGAGGCATTTTAGTAAGTGAGGAACTGAAGTTACATTCTAGCAGGTATAATTTCTTGCAGACTTAAAAAAAAAGAAGTTACATATAAGACTATACAGTCTGTAGAACAAAAAAGTGAACATGTGGAGCAATGACTAGGCAGAGGCATCATATCCATATGAATAAGAATTGGAGTAAACATAAACTCAGTATTGCCACAATCCAGTGATAGATATGAAGATAGAGCTGATAGATATGAAGTATTCTTGGTTGTTTCCATTGTACTGTGGGAAAATGTCTCTGAATTGTCTCCCATGCATAACTCAAACTGGTACTACTTCTTAAATGTGAGGTGTGGTTACAAGGTCTCAGAAAAACAGTCTAGTGTTGAAATAGGAAAACACTGTATGTGTGTGGATGACAGACAAAAAGGCAATTGTTTAAAGACGTGTAGTCCCTCACTGTCATTTCCACCTGCATGAAAATAAACACAAATGGTAGAGTGTACATAAGGTGGATAGAGAAACCTGTCCATATTAGATTCATTCAAAATCACAGGATTTTATAGTCAGAGAGGACCTCAGTGAAGAAATTAATCTTCTGCTTTTCCTGTAGAATAAAACCCAGGGCAGCAGAATTGGAGTCCATGTGCAGGCTCAGCTTTGGATCTGAAGAGTTTCCCCCAGGAGAGTGTGTGGGGTGACAAGACTAAAGGATAGTATGTGGAACTCTGGGAGCCCCGAGTTTTGAGAGGTTGGCCAAGGAAGATCAGCCCATGAAGGCAGCTGGTCAGGTAGGGGCAATGGAGAGAGAGCAGGAAAGCCAAGAAGTGTGATTTCACGGGAGCCTGGGAAGGAAGAAGTTTAGTAAAGAACGAATGGTTGTGGTGAACAGTAAAAAGAGTTCTAAGAAAACCAGAACTGGACATGTTCACTGGACTTGTTGCTTATTAATCGGTTTTATTGAAAAGCTGTTTCAGTCGCACGATTACAATGGAAGACAGCTGTGTTTTTAGCAAGGAATGGGAGGTGAGAAAAAGTCAAGACAGTAAGGCCAGAGCCCACATTCAGTAAGCTTGGAAGAAGAAAAAGGTGGTGCAGTGGAAAAAAAAAGTGCCTTGGGGAAAACGGTTGGTAGAGAATGAAAGGAATAATTGAAACAATAATTAAAACCTTTTGGGGGAAGACAAAGGAAACTGGAGTCAAAGCTCAGCTGCTGGATCAGCCCTGACAGGAGGGTGAACACAGCCTGCTCTGAGATCATATAGAAGTGGGGGAAGGATGGATGTACATCCAGCTAAGTAGCTCTCTCAACTGAAGTTTTATTTTTATACTTAACTTTGCAAACCATGTGGAGGTAATTTTGATAAATGATTTAAAGTTAAACAATCCCCTTCCTTTACTGCCTATGGTAAGTTTTGAATGAATGAATTATAAGCAGCCAGCCCCAGGCCTAGACCCTCATCACGAAGGGTATGACATGCTAGTGTTGGCAGCACTGGCCTTCCCACACACTCCCTCCCTTCATCCCTCATTCAGTGGAACAGTTTCCTCATTCTCCAGATCCTTCTGCCACTACAGAAATTAGGTTCTCACGCCATCACGAAACACTGGGGAGATTAATGGGGAGGAGCTTAACTGTCTCCAATCTTGTGAAGGCTGGCGGTTTCTCAGCCTTGACAACTATCTGTTTTATTTATTTAGTTTCTGCCAGAGGCAAGAGCAAGCAGCAAAAAGAAAAAAGAAACAGCAGAAAAGAGTACTCTTGAGAAATTAAAAGAGAGAGAGATGTAGAATAGGGACAATTTCCTATGGAAATTAAACCAGAGAGCAGGTTAGGAAAGAGAGGCTGGTCACAAAATTAAAAGCTGTTCAAGTGTGTTTGTTTAAGATTATGAGGATCACCTGTTGTACTGGATGAGCCAATGGGTTTCCCTCTACAACCGTCTCCTAGTGGATATCTGTTTGAGTCCTTTGCTGAGAATCAAAAGCTCTGGGTGCAAAGTCAGCTGTGGTTCTTTCTTCCAGTAAGAGATCAAGGCAACATATTCTGCGAAGCCATGGTGCCCTGACATTTTAGCAACATCTATGTTGGCATTCTTCAATTATAAAATTTGAGATACATTTTTCAGATTGCGGGGGACACATTTTCACTTCTGCCACTCCACCCTTAAAGGTTTGCAAGCCTTTTCTCAGGTAGGGAATAAAATTTTAAAAGCCTCTGAATTACTAATGTGAGCCACAATTTGATCATTTAAATTCACCCCAAAAGCACTGGCCATCGCTTTCTTGCTAGACTGAGGTCATGTGCTCTGCGTTTTCACCAGTCTGCCCCAGTTTTAGAACTGTTGGGCGTTAATGAAATTCTGTCATATAAAAAAAATTCTGTAATGTGAAGATATATTCGTTCAACAAGCACTTATTAAGGATCCAGTACATGCTTGACACTGGGCTGGTTGCTGCAAATATGAAGATGAATGAGTGCAAAATTGGCTCTTCAGGATCTCCTATACAGTAAAAAGCAAATGTATTTTTTTAATTTCCATGATATAATTTTTTTGGAGGTGTGTTTAACATCCTTCCTCAGAATACCAAGACCTATGATATACCCATTGCCTTGTGTGTTATCAGCAGAGCTTCTGTATCATAAACAGGCAAGAGTTCATAAAACTTGGTTCTGCAAAATGAAAGCTCTAGATAAAGAGAAAGAGACTTCATCTAAAAGAGCAACACAGGAGAATATGAAAAATGCCAACCACCTTACCGTCCAGTTCCAGGAGGCAGTAACAAAGACACACACGTACTTGTGAACATTACAGTAACAATCACAACAAATCACTTACCTGACTTGCCCACACCTGCTCTTCCAAATATGGCCAGTTTGACTTCGGTACTTTTAGCCATGCCGGGTATTGATAGAAAATTCACTGTCATTCAAACCAGAGAGCTGGGAAAATTTTTTTGGTTCTAGCCTTTGTATTCACTGTATCATTGTAAATCTGCAATCCTTAAACAAAAGAGATTTAGGAACTCATAAGTGACTGGAGAAAGGAACTAACATTTATTAAGCATCTCCTAGAACCAGCCATTATTCATTTCATCAACATTTTCCACTTTGATCTTCACCACAGTCCTGTGAGAGGGCTACAGTAATTTAGTAATTTATTGTAAACTATTCAATTAATAAAGATAGAGACATGACTTGAACTTAGATCTGTTTGGTTCTAAAACATACGTATTTCCACACACAAAAGCATTTCCTAAAGTACTTCCTCAAAGAATTGCATTATGAAGGCATTGTTTATTGTCAGTAATTGATAGCAAATACAGATTGGAGTATGTGAATACATGTGTTTACCATGTGTCTGCAAATATCTAATATACAAACATGCCTGATAAGACAGTCACATTTGGAACTCTTTATTAACCCTTTGGGCTGAATACATAATATGCATTCATATTAGTCAATCCCATTGAATTACGACTGAATTTGCATTTCAATGCTACATGTTATCTCAGTTCACACTAGGTCCCATGATTAAGCCATGTGACAGATATGCATGCTCTGTTGTTGATATGTAACACCTAGTTCACATCTTTATATTCTTCTGGGCACAATGCCTTGGTACACAAAAGACAAATGCCATGACTTGACTTCTGAACCCTTTGCTATGATTACCTCAAGGAAATTAGTTTATGGTATGTCAATGACATCCTATGCAATCTAAGCGCATTTTATAAAGCTGGGTGCTTTAAGAATAACACCTGAGTTCTTAGTACCATGGAAACTTAAAGTTGGAAAGAGCCTTAAGGGCAACCTAAGACATCTTTGGCCAGCAGGGGTCCTCCTGGAAAATCAGTCAGCCATCCTTTGTCTAATGGTACCCGCAAGGGCAGGGAATTGAAGTCAACTTTTTCTTTTCTTTCTCTCAGAACCCTTCAAGTAGCATCACAGCTATTAGGGTCCTTTGCCCCATTCTAGGCTTCTACTTTCCAAGACAATGAAGTTCAGCCCCTTGCCTTGTTCTTAACGGGTACATGATCTTGTTTATGACTTTGTGACCCTCACCTTCCCTCTTCACCATATGCAGTTCCCTATGCTGGCTCTTGCCGTTTTAATCGCTCTAAAAAAGTGGCATCCACTGCGTTCCCTCTATGAGATGTGACCTGACAAACCTATTTAGCAAAGGTTCACTGAGATTTTCCCTATTAGCTGGGCTCCAGGGTTGTATTGTAACACAGCCACTCATACAAAGGGTCACATCTTTCACATGAATTACAGACTCCTCCATTCTGAACTTCTGCAGTCAATGTTTTAAACCTAACTACACAATACTTCACTTTTATCCATGTTACACTTAATCACATCAGTCTTTATTTCATCCACTTTTCCAGTCTGTTATTTTTGAAACACACATCTGTTATCTAAACCTGTTAACTGCTCCTGCCAGTGTTTTATCATCTACAAATTTTCAAAAAGAGCTTCTCAAGAGAAAGAAAAATGTAACAACTCTTCTGAAAAAGTCTTTCTACAAAGACATTAACAGGTAATTGTTTTCTTCATTATGCACCTAAGCCATCAACCTGTACCTAACAAATTCTGCATTTGCTGAATTCCAAAGTGCCAGAGCTTCCTCTGAAGGATGAAAAGGTCAACATTAACATTAGCTATTGTTTACTTCATTCCTAACAATGAAAAATCTTCTTAGTGATCATTTATAGTACCAAAATCAGAAGCTTGAACATCTGCAGTTTTTCAGTCACATACTTTTGGCTAAAGATAAAAGGATTTCTTGTCATTTTACATGCATTCATTAGAAAAGACCTCTATGTTTAAGGCTCATTGCTTCATCACAGAAGCCTCACAGAAGTATAATAGGTTGAGATACACTAACTATATAATTCTAAGTAAAAATGGCAAGTATTTCTTCGAAACATAGAACATGCAAGTGTCTGGAACTTGTATAAACAATTTTGTTATTTTATGCAAAACTGTTCATTCCCATGCACATAAAATTCAAGTAATTAATATCTTATTTATGCTTCATGAAAATAGCCATCAAATGTAATTTGTAATAAACATTTGTTGAGTCAGATATTTCAGTAACTCCCAAATGGCCTCAGAGGCATAGGAATTTCACATAAGAAAAATATTGTGTGGGGTAATTTTTGCATTTATAATCTAATAAAGATACAGCTGGTTATTGTCAGTCTTATGTTTAGAAAAATCATTTACAGGAGGACACAAAAATGACATTTATCCTTCAGCATTTTGTTTCTCACATGTAAATGTGAAAAGTTACATTTGACAAAGATAAAAAGGTAAATGTTTTAGTAAGTGACCTGTTGCCAAGTATCTGATGTTCAGAATAATACATAATCCGAGGCCTTTCATAACACAGATCTAAGAAAACATTTATTTTAATATTGCTGTACAGAAACATTCTGGTTAGGTCTAGAAGCTGCCATTCACTTTTTATGTGGATAGTGCTTTATTAGGACAAATACTTTTGAGTTCCTATTATTCCTCCAGCTAAAAATCACACCCAGATATTTAAGAGAAAAGGGGGCAGTGAATTTTTCCCCCTAAACATAAAGGAACTTAAAGAAAGCTTACAAAGAAGAAGAAAGGAAGAAGCTAGCCTCCAAATGCTGTGTTGTTATGAATGCTGTCACTGATTCCTTCTACATTTATACCAGTACAAACACAAGTGGCTTGCTTCCTTCTGGGAGCTTACAATCTATTAGACCTATAACATTTAGATCACTAATAACCTGATTTTAAAATTTCTTTAAAGAAATGTTTTGTTCATAATAGATCACTCCCATGACTATTACACTTATCAAGGTACATGATTTCTACTTCCTCCTGTGGGGGTTTGGGGGGAGCAAGCATCTTTATAAGGGAGTTTTTCTAACTTCTGTATTTATGGTCTCACCAAAATAAAGTGCAGCTGCTTAAGGCAGCAAAAAATCTAGCGTAGTTGTGGGAATGAGATTCTCTTTGGGCCGCCCCTTCTCTAGCTCCGAAATCAAGTTTTCCTAGTCGTATTACCAGGAATGCTCCCTCATCTTATCACAGCGCAGCACCCGCAGCAACGAGGATAACTGTACAAGACCCCTGGTTATAGCGATGCTCGGAAGGCAACAGGTACCCTGGAATGACAAACAAGCCCACTGTGGGCTTCAGGTCACTTGCTCTCGACCTAGGGAGCAAATGCAACCCAAGTCCAAAGGCGCTCCGTCTCACCTCAGACCCAGGGCGCTGTAAGCTCTGGGCGCCGGCGCCCGCATCTCCTTCTCAGGGAACCCCAAAGCCGGCCCAGGAGGGCCCAGTGACCTGGAGGACTGAGCCAGGGGCCCTGCGTTCAGGGACTCGGAAGGGTCTGCAGGAAGAACGTCCCGAAAGAACCACCTGGGCATGTGCGTGACACTCACCTGTTCACACTCTCCAGGCCCGGGAGAGCCGCGGTCCCTTGCAAGTTCGGAACCGGTCCCCTGGACCCGCGAAGCCCTCCCACGGCGCGCAGCCCAGACTGCGGGTTGCGTTTCCGAGTAGCTGGGCTGCGAGCGCGCGTGGAGCGGCAGCAGCAGCGGCCAGGGCGGGCGGACCGGCTGGGGCGCCTGGTTCCCTCGCCCCGACTAGCGGCCGAGGGACTGCGGCAGGACGCGAGCGCAGCCGGCCAGGGACCGCCAGGCTGCTGCAGTGCGGCCCTCGGGCGCCCCCTCCTGGGCCGGCGAAGCTTCTGCTGGGGGCGCCTCCCCGCCCCGCGAGCAAGAAATCCGCTCCTGCTCCCCGCTCTCCCCAGGGCCGACTTCCCTTTTCCCTCGCTCGGTCCCCGACCTTTGGCTTCCTGCAGGACTCTTTTCTTGGTTAAAAGGGTGCGTGTGAAAGTATCACAACGTGCTGTTTCCTATTTCCTAGTTCAAACGATCCTCACAATGTCCCTTAGAGGGACCTTTAATTATCCCCACGATGCCCAAGAATAAAATGAAAAAAAGGTTAGTGACTTCTCCAGGGCTAGTACATGATTGCAGGGAAATCCAGGTCGGACTGGAAGCTGAGCGATGCTATGAGAGACATAGCTGGATTCGGCTGGAACTCATATGTTTATTTAAGAAAGTTCCAAATGCTTCACATTCTTCTTGCAAAGATGAGCATTTGTAACATTTGAGGTCACACTCATATCTTCAAAACCTAACAAAGGAGATTACCATTCATGCTGTTAGACCTGCTAGCACACCGTTCATCACCTTTATATTTCCTTCCTCCCCTGAGGTAAACACTCCTATTATAATTACTAGCCTTTCACAAATGAGGAGGTGTTTCAGAAAGGTTAAATGAATTTCCTAAAGACTATGAAACGTCTGATCAGGGGAGCAGGAAACACCTAGGCTTTTTTTTTTTTCTTGGAAGTCTGGGCGTTCTTACCAAGATACCAGGTAGTCTCCAGAAAACCACTGCACTATAGGGCAGAGAGGGGCCTAGGACTGAGCAGTGTGTCCTTGATGGAAGAGATGTCACCATGGAGGCGTTTCCCCGGGCCGGTGCTGACCTGGAGAGCCTCTGCATCCATTAGTGAAGGCCAGACTGAGTGGAGTGGCTAGATCTGTGGCAGAAGAGGAGTGGGAATTGAATAGCGGTGCAGGAGCTGTCCCGCTAATTCTTGGAGAAAGTTCAACTATTGTATCCTCTATGACTTTCCTGAACTCTAATCTATCTCTCCCCCAACACACACCTAGAAGAGATGACCTGATTCTGTGTCTATCGCTGCTTTTGCATTGTACTCGTTTTTATTTCTGTCTTCACTATGAAACCTTGAATTTCCTGTATACAGGATTTGTCATATTGTATCTCTGTATTCCCAGCCTCTACTATGGCACCTGGCATAGCAGGTATTCAAAAAACAAGTTGTTCAATGAATGAAGAGAAAGAACAAGTTGTGACAGGATATTTGATTTTTTTTACATGCTAAAGTCAGATAAAATAACCAGTGAGAAATGGACTATATGGGTCTGAAGGTCAGGAAAGAGGCCTGGGAAAGGCATCTCAGTGACTCAGCATACAGGTAGTCTTTGAAGTCTGGGATGTGCGAAGAATTGTCAAGGTAGACTGTATAGAACGTTATGAAATCCAATTACATTGAATTTTGTGGCATTAAGGTATTCAGGTCTCAGCTGATACCTTCTTCCCCTGTCAAAGCCTATTCCATGGAAGGAATTAATAAAAATATCTATGAAAAATATGTATTTATATCTCCTACTTATAAAGACATTGAATTGAAATTCTGATTGGAATTTGGCCACCCTAATCTAACTGGAGTTATTGAAGAAGGCCCAAGCCAGGCCCTGTTGAAATAGTTCTTGGGATCTTGTCTATGGAACTTGTTTCTCTCCATTTCCCTACTTAGCCCATATAGGCCAGCGCTCCTCTCTCACCTGGGGCAGCATTTGCATACACACCTGAGTTACTGATGTGCTATACAAGACAGATGAAGTTGTTTGCTGTATTGGAGCCCGACACCCACTGTGTTTTTTCTCTAGTATGTATCCTATATTCTATTAAATGGGAATGTTTCCTTTGTCTCAAGGGCAGCAAAAAGGAGCCACTTTCTTTTTTGCCTGCTTCATAGATCAGTAAGAAGGATGGAGGACACTTTGCATTCCAGGATCCACAATATTTGCCTGTTGGGCAGAAATTCTCTGGGGGAGAAGGCTAGTCATACTCCAGTCCCTTAGCCTGGCTTCAGGCTGAAGTTAAAACTTCTAACACAAAACTAGTAGATGAATTGCCAGTATAACCCCAAAGCACATTAAAAACTGGAAGTGTGCATCTCTGTGTGTATATGTGTAGTTGCTAAAATCATGTTCATTGTAAAAAGTTCAAGTAATCGAAAAAATACGAAGTAGAAAATTACCCCCAAAATCATACTACCTAGAAATAACCATTATAACCATAAGAAGGCCATCATTTTAGATATGGTAGAAGGTAGGTGAGTTGATAGATATGTTAAATGGCACATGGATATTCTAAGTGTGATACTATTTTAATAAGTAAATAAATTGTTCTTAATTTTAAAATACAATTAAATTAAGCAAAAAATAAATTAAAATGAACCTTAAAAAATGGCTGAAGTTTAGATGCTTACTCACCCACAAGATACTTTACCCTGAAAAGTCCTTTAAAGTTAAATTTCTTACCTAAACTCAAATCTGAATTCATTGTGTTCAACTGTATATCTGTTTATATTTATATGTCTATTTATATATTTATATGGTTTAAATTTAACTATACATTTGTTTTAGTCAGTATCATTGACTTTTTACTATTTAAGGGGGAGGAAATTAGCCTCTTACTTTGCCTCTCTCACTTCCCCTTCCTTCCTTTTATATTTTTACTTCTATATATTTTTTATCATCAAGATTTATATTTGCATTTATTCAGTAATTCTCATTTCCAAAGTGGTCTAAACTTAGTTCTATATTTAAATGAGATAAATGTATTTAATTAATTATTTTACTATAATCTTTCTATTACCAATTCTTTATTTCAGTTAATCCCTTCATTTCTTCATTAAGTAATCTATTTAAAGTCCTTTAGGTGCTGTATGCTATAACTGAGAATCCCCATCTCTACCTTTCTTTGTTGTTTCTAATTCATTTTGTCCTTGACCTGCTTTTGCTTACTATGATCCTTTCCTCCTATTTTCCCTGCAGAACATATCTTTGGATTTATTATAATCTTTATTTTTTAAATCAGATTTCATACTTTCTGTGACGCATAATAAATGAATTCTACTTGGCTCTGTTCCCACCTTATCTGAGACCTTTGTTTGTTTTCTCTGAGCAATGGATTGAAGGCTAAACATTCCACTCTGTCTACTGTGCTGAAATGAGAAGATAAAGCAAAGAGATGAGGTCATCTGAGTTTCCAGGCAGCCTCTGTTAAAGGTTACACACTCTGCTTTTCTTCTGAGGTTTTTATTAAAGACCCTGTACCAGGATTTAGTGCAGGCAGGCAGAGTCAGAAAACATTCCACATAAAAGATACCCTCAGGTTTGAGATGGCTTCCCCCATTTTTGGAGCCCCCTACTGTCTGTCCTAAGCCATTTCCATGATAACTACTCACTTTGTCCCCTCTTCCTGTCAGAGGAGGATTAAGGATAGTTGCTCAGGACATTTCACTCCAAATTTGGAAGTATTCATTATTGGTGAAAAGTACCACTCATGATTTGATGACTCACCAATACTACTTCTGAAAGGCAAAGAAATCTATATCATGGTCTTTTGTTTCCTTAGAAGATTTATTTTGAAGTTTTATAGCAAGCGATCATATCCGTGTCCCTGTTGTCTTGCTGCTGATGATCATTTTTTGACTCAAGGTGGGAGGTATTTTGTTATTGTTATTGTTTATTTAGTTGGATATTAGGCAAGGCAAGTCTGATTTTGCCATGATTGGACTTTCCCTAGTATAAAAGCTAACCTTTAAAATATTCATAACAGTTGTTTGGAAGGATGGAAAGCAACCAGGACAGGTCAGCAATTCCTGACAGAGGAAATGTGCTTGTGTTTAGCCCTGCATTCACCCTAGTTTTCTCCTGGAAGGCATTTAAGAGCCCTGGTCCATGAAAATGGAGCCCAGACAACAGTAAAAGATTAGATTCAGGACTTCCAGTGCAGCCAGGTTCAGAATGTTCAAGTGCCACAGATGGTAGCCACAGAGACAGAAAACCCAGGAATACTCTTATAGAAATGCCCCTGGGATCTTGGCCATTTCTTGGACTGTACAGTGTCTGTTGAATCTATGGGAGACCTAGTAAAATAGCATCTGCCTGGGGTCTGAAAGCTGGGTGGACATTTCAGAGATTTCAGAATCCTCAGAAAGACGCTCGAGTTGAACCTAGTCAGAGTTCTGAGACCTTTGTGAGCATCCTGGACATTTGACTAAGACCTCTGAAAGACCATATGCTAAGAGAGAGGAATAAGGGCAATTATCTAGGAGTAACAGTGTATCCGAAGTACACCTCCTCCCCTTAACAACTAAAATGAGGCCTTGATAGGGATAAGTCAGTGTAACTCCAGGGAGAAAATTACCTTTGAAACCAAAATCAGTCAAAGGGAGAAATAAAGTGGGAGAAACCCACTTATTGCTTACAAAAAATCACTTCTGATCGCCCATGTCTCTCATGACCTGGCTGCAAAAAGGGACCACACCCAACCTCTCCAGTCCAGATATGCCCTCCTTGCTCTCCCATGTAATCACCTATTGATATGGAGATGGACTACTTTTCTCAACCCTTTGGAAACACCTACTGATACGGAGATGCACTAAGGCCAGGCAAGAGATTCTGGAAATACTGCAATTTTGCCCACAGTCAGTTCACCTATAAATTAACTGCCAAAGCAAAACTCAACACTGTGAGAACAATAACAATCCAGAGCATCTATAATTATCATCTATGATGTCAAGTGTACCTCTATTAGTTTATTTGGGCTGCCATAATAAAATAGCACAGACTGGGTAACTTAGACAACAGAAATGTATTTCTCACAGTTTGTAACCTGGGATTCCAAAATCAAGTCTCTAGCAAAATAGGCTTCATTCTCAGGCCTTTTGTCTTGGTTTGTAGGTGGCTGTCACTACACTGTGTGCTCACATGACCTCTTCTTTGTGCCCACAGAGATAGAGCTCTTTCATACTTTCTTTTTTTTTTAATATAATTTATTTTATTATCATTAATCTACAATTACATGTGCGATATTATGGTTATTAAACTACCCCTTCATCAGGTCCCCCCCACGAACCCCATTACAATCACTGTCCATCAGCGTAGTGAGATGCTATAGAATCACTACTTGTCTTCTCTGA
>JAVSCE010011970.1:0-48262 GCA_032199065.1 Smutsia gigantea
AATAACCAGCCCTGGTGATCTGCGCCGGGAGCACTGACACACATCGCATGGTGTATCGGAGATTGGAGAGAGAGAGAGGGTGCAGGATCTGAGCCGGGGAATGCACTGGGTCCTCACAGCTGGCTCCCTGGGACAAAAGAAAAGCGTGTGCTTTTTTTAGCGGTCTTAAAGAGACAGCGGCCTAATGGAGGAGCACGATCGTCCCAGCACACTCAGCCCAGCAGGCACGATTATCATTTAAATATGACGGAGGGAGTCCTGGGGAATTTCGGACCCCTTGGCTGGCGACTGGGAAAAAGTAGCCATATTAAGACTTCCCACAGAGATCAGCAGCCTCCCATTCATTCCCACCCCGGCCAGAGCTACAAAGGGCCCTGCAGAGTGGTGCAGCCGTGGCTGCGGAATAGTGGAGCAACAGCGCCACCTACAACACCCTCACAGAATCTACTCCCAGCGGGAGTTTTTTTGGTTTTTTTGTTGGTGTTTTTTTCTCTTTTCTTTCTTTATTTTCTTTCTCTTCTTTCTTTTATTTTTTCTCTTTTTTTAAAAGTCTTAAACAGCCCAGCTGACATACGTGGCACCTACCAGTGACCACTTCTATTGCCATGAAAAGGCAGAGGAATATGGTACAAACAAAGCTTATCCAGACCCAGACACCAGAGAGGGAGTCTGAAGGGATGGAAATGCACAATCTTCCTGAAAAAGAATTCAGAATAAAAGTCATAACCATACTGATGGATCTACAGAGAAATATGCAAGAGCTGAGGGAGGAAGTGAGGAAAGACAATGCAGAATTGAGACAAGCAATCGACGGGCTTAGCAGCAGACTGGATGAGATGCAAGAGACTGTTAATGGAATAGAAATCAGAGAACAGGAATACAGAGAAGCTGAGGCAGAGAGAGATAAAAGGATCTCTAGGAATGAAAGAATAATAAGAGAACTGTGTGACCAATCCAAATGGAACAATATTCGCATTATAGGAGTACCAGAGGAAGAAGAGAGAGAAAAAGGGATAGAAAGTGTCTTTGAAGAAATAATTGCTGAAAACTTTCCCTCACTGGGGAAGGAAGTAGTCTCGCAGTCCACCGAAGCTCATAGATCTCCCAACACAAGGGACCCAAGGAAGACAACACCAAGACACATAATAATTAAGATGGCAAGATCAAAGATAAAGACAGGGTATTAAAGGCAGCTAGAGAGAGAAAAAAGATCACCTACAAAGGAAAACCCATCAGACTATCATCAGACTTCTCAACAGAAACCTTATAGGCCAGAAGAGAATGGCATGATATATTTAACGTAATGAAACAGAAGGGCATTGAACCAAGAATATTGTATCCAGCACGATTATCATATAAATTTTAGGGAGGGATTAAACAATTCCCGGACAAGGGAAAGCTGAGGGAGTTTACCTCCCATAAACCACCTCTACAGGATATCTTAAAGGGACTGCTCTAGAGGGAAGCACTCCTAAGGCTAAAAAGATGTCACCAGAGAAAATAAAATCATAGCAAAGAAAGCAGACCATCCAAATACTAACTAAAGACAAAGAATAAAACACCTAGTATATAAAGAATGGAGGAGGAAGAATAAGAAGGGAGAGAAATAAAGAAACATCAGACTGTGTTTACAATAACTTAACAAGAAAGTTAAGTTAGATTGTCAGATACTAAAGAAGCAACCCTTGAGCCTTTGGTAACCACAAATCTAAAGCCAGCAATGGCAAAAAGTACATATCTATCGATAATCACCCTAAATGTAAATGAACTGAATGTACCAATTAACAGACACAGAGTAATAGAACATAAAAAAGCAAGACCCATCTATATGCTGCTTACAAGAGACTCACCTCAAACCCAAAGATATACACAGATTAAAAGTGAAGGGATGGAAAAAGATATTTCATGCAAACAACAAGGAGAAAAAAGCAGGTGTTGCAGTACTTGTATCAGACAAAACAGACTTCAAAACGAAGAAAGTAGCAAGAGATAAAGAAGGATATTACATAATGATAAAGGGGTCAGTCCAGCAAGAGAATATAACCATTATAAATATATATGCACCCAACACAGGAGTGCCGGCATATGTGAAACAAATACTAACAGAATTAAAGGAGGAAATACACAGCAATGCATTCATTTTAGGAGACTTGAACACACCACTCACTCCAAAGGACAGATCAAACAGACAGAAAATAAGTAAAAACACAGAGGCACTGAACAACACACTAGAACAGATGGACCTAACAGGCATCTACAGAACTCTACACCCAAAAGCAACAGGATACACATTCTTCTCAAGTGCACATGGAACGTTTTCTAAAATAGACCACATACTAGGCCACAAAAGGAACCTCAGTAAATTCAAAAATATTGAAATTCTACCAACCAACTTCTCAGATCACAAAGGTATAAAACTAGAGATAAATTTTAGAAAGAAAACAAAAAGTCTCACAAATACATGGAGACTTAACCACATTCTCCTAATTAATCAATGGGTTAATGACCAAATCAAAACAGAGGGTATTATGCTAGAGAGTATTATGCTCAATGAAGTAAACGAAGCCGAAAAACACAAGTATCAAATGATTTCACTCATATGTGGAGTATAACAACAAAGAAAAAAAAACTGAAGGAACAAAACAGCAGCAGACTCACAGAACCCAAGAATGGACTAATAGTTACCAAAGGGAAAGGGACAGGGGAGGACGGGTGGGAAGGGAGGGATAAGGGGGAAAAAGGGACATTATGATTAGCAGATGTAATGTTGGGGGGCACGGGGAGGGCTGTACAACTCAGAGAGGACAAGTAGTGATTCTGTAGCATCTCACTATGCTGGTGGACAGTGACTGTAATGGGGTTGGTGGGGGGGACCTGATGAAGGGGTAGTTTCATCACCATAATATTGCACATGTAATTGTAGGTTAATGATACCAAAATGAATTATAAAAAAAAAACAGTGCAGACAGATATAAGTAAAAATACCTTACTTTTACATCCATACTGTGAGATGGTTTTCCTTTTTAGTTTTGATTGGTTTATTGGCTGGTGCGTTGATTATTTTGGGTTTAGGTTTTCAAATTAAAATTGCCACTATTTTTTCATGTTTGTTTGCATTGTCTAAAAAAATTTCTATGACCAGTGGTCATCCGCTAAAGAAGACTGCTCGTGAACTCAGCTGGGCCTCTGATTTGAAACAACTTAAGAGCTCTTAACTATAAAAATCACCAGCTGAGTACAAAACCATATTTTAAATGGCTTGTGTTCAGAAAGGCTCTAATAAGAAAGCCTGCCACTGTAAGGAATGCCACAGGCTGCTGGTATGTGCCAAAGCTCCCTATGTGAGGAGGCAACTTGATGTCACAGCTCAACTTTCCAACTCCATTCCCATAAAGAATGACTGAATGATCATACAAAGTGATGTTTACTAGTATTTTCTTGTTTACTTCTTGAAAGTCTACAGGTCTTAGAGACAAATCAGCAGTTGTGGGATTGTTGTTACTACAATCAGATTCCTGAGAGAAGATAGATAAAAAGAAAAATTTGTGCTTAAAATACTTTTAATTCACAAGACAGTGAAGTGACAGTTAAGTGAAAATGTTGAGATTTGCCATTCATATTCTAAACTGGTTCTTCATTAAAGTAATTTTATCTAAATTAAAATTAAGAAAAAGTTTGGTGTCAAGCATTTTCTCTTAAAGAGTTGAAATTAGTGCCCAATTAACCTGTATCCAGAACTGATTTTTAACTCTACTGACTGGTATGGCCCTACTGGTTACCATATTGAAATACTTCTACCCAGTTGGGAGTAACCAAGTAACTACCCCCCAAATGATGCCCTCTGCCTCAGCCAGCCCATCCCTCAGGCCCACAGCCTGCTCAT
Source organism: Smutsia gigantea (assembly GCA_032199065.1). Classification (NCBI taxonomy): domain Eukaryota; kingdom Metazoa; phylum Chordata; class Mammalia; order Pholidota; family Manidae; genus Smutsia; species Smutsia gigantea. Next base: position 3,884 of record JAVSCE010011970.1, read on the forward strand.
GATGTGGCAATAGGATGACACCTGGTAGAGAAGGGCTTGTTGGACTGTGACCCAGAATTTTTCTGATTGGTCTGTGCCCCACTAGTTGTTAAATAACCATATTTTGAATGTTGATCCCTGTCTATGTTAACAATAGTTGAATGGCACATCAGTGATTAATCAAGAAGCATAAATTTGGCATATTTTTTCTTAATCTTGGATGCGGTAGTGTGGGTATGATTTAAATGATCCAATGGAAAACTGCTGGAAACACCAAATCTGAAGGAACTTACTTAACTCTTAACTTTTCTGTATTGTCCTACCTTCCTTTTCTCACTCATATACACAGATTTCCTTCCTAAAAAGGCACTGCCCTGTTTTGTTTTGTCCTTTTCTCATTGGACCTTGAAGTAAGTACCTTAAGTCATTTAGTGTTAGTGTCATCAGAGTACTTTCAATACAGGATCACCATCAATGTGGATCTTACTGAGCTACTATTTTAACTCTGAGATTCATTTATTTTTCTTTCAAGGAGAGGCAAATGTAATCTGTCCTGTGGTTTACAGCTCCGCCAGATGTTTTATTGACCTCTCATTGGCCTCCCAAAGATTAATCTATTCTTCTAAGTTCTGATTGTTTGGGGTGGAATGATTGTTTCTTGTCATTTTAGATGAAGCCATATGGTGTGAGAATTTAGAACATGGGCTCTGAACTCACCTGTTTGAGTTTCAGCCCTGCTCCATACCTATGTGACTTTAAAGTTGTTCAACCTAGCCAAGTATCATCATTGGTCAAGTAGGGATGATAAGAGTTTTATTATCTCTTAAATGTGATAAAAGCATTAAGTGCTTAGGGAGACGTATTGAATAAATGTTAACCAAACACAGTAAGCAACCTAATTTTCTGATCCTGGCAGATAAGCTACTTGAATATTTGGTGTGTGAATTAGAGAATGCCAAGTGACCTTGGGAAAGTCACTTGATCCTTCTAAATTTCAGTAAAATGAATAGAATAACTTACCCTCCAAAGTTGTTTTGAGTCTTAAATAACATGAAATGTTGTTTATATATATATATATATGGACAATTTGCTCAACCAATATTTACTGAGTGCCTTTATGCATCAATATTTACTGATACAACAGTGGACAGCATAGACAATGTGGTGTTCATGGGGCTTAGTATAGGACTGAATAAATACTGATTTGCAATCAGAAGGCAAAGAAACACCACATACACAATTTATAAAATCAAATGTGCTTCGCCCTCTCATGAAGAGAGTAGGTTTTATTCTTCACAAAATTAGTGAAGCATTCTGGTCGCCAGCAGCTACAAAGGTTGTGTCACTAGTACCAAATATGTGACAGTAGTTGGTGACTGTCTCCTGAGGGATTTCCAAATGCCTGAGTATGAACATAAAGCTGCGTTTCTGGATTGTGGGCCTGACTTATGTCAGAATTGACCAGGTCTGCCAGTGGTTACCCATCCTGCTAACTCCTGTGGAAACAAATATTAAATGAAAGCTGGAATGTATCTCTAGTGATCTGACACCCTGAGGTGGTAAACCAAAGTCGCAGGGGCACAGGTGGTATTTTTTAATCTCTCCTAGTTGGACGTCATGCTCAGAAGAGGTATGGGAAGCAAACAGATGGTTTTACACATAGTATCAAGAGAGTTTGTTTTTCTGGACCATGGTTTATAGTACTAGTATTTCAGGGTCCTAAAGGGGCTCCTGGGAAGCTGATGCCAGTACAAGATCGATTGGAAATGTAGCAGAATAAGGGAAATACTGGTGAAGGATAGGGGGAGAGAGTGAGAATAGGCTGGGAAAGGCTTCATACCACCATACAGTTCTCACACCTGTGAAGAGAGGTGGGAAGAAAGGAAGATACAGCAGAAAAAGCCTCAGATTGCAGCACAGTCCTCAGAAAGCTGCCAGGCCAATGGTGGGTCCCCAGGCAAAGGTTGTCTAGGCGAGGCCTCCTGGGCAGGGCAGAGATGGGCCAGTACTCTCCCTCCACCCAGTGGTGTGGTCACCAGTGGCTGGGGGCGGCCTGGGGAAGAGAGAGGACAGCTTGGCCTCAGCATAAAGAGTGGTAGGTCTGGTGGGGATGTCAGTCACTAGGCCTTCCAGAGCTGGTTGTCTTAAGGGAGATTTGAACAGCACACTTTAATAGGGGCTGCAGACCCTAAACTGCATACCTCTTTTGGGAACTGTGGCATACGAAGGCAGGTCTTTAGAAATTCTCCAGGCCGAAGGACCCACATCTAGGTCATCGTTTGGTGTTGCCCACCTCTGTATCAGGCACTGGGGTTACAGCCCTGGGCATGACAGAAGGGCCTCTGCTTCATGCAATCTGCTGGGCAGACATGTTGGAAGGCACCATGAAAAAGTATCAGATGTGACCTAGGTAGAGTGATCATCATATTCCTCTCTGGAGGCCAGGTAACCTGTGCCTTGCAGGCTGAGGACACAGCAAGTACAGAGGCTCTGAAGCAGGAAAGAGCTTAGTGCCTTCTAGGAATGGAAAGAGCCCATACGCTGGAGTGAAGGGAACCTTAGGGAAGGGAGTAAGTAGCATGGGATGAGGTTTTGAAGTAAGAAAGTGTCAGATAAGGCAAGTCTTTGTCAGCTACGGTGAGGCTTATGGACTTTATTTTAAATGCAATAGAAAGAACTGAAGATGTTCAAAGCAGGGGAATGGTGTGATCTGCTTTAAATTTTGTCAGGCACACTCTTCCTACTGTGTGGAGGATCACTTGGAAGGTGACAAGTGTAATAGTTGGAGACAGATTAGGAGATAAGGGGAAGATGTTGAAGACTTGGACTGAGTAGTGGCAGTAGAGAAGTGGACTTTGAAAAGGTATTATAGAGGTAGACTACAGGACCTGCTGAAGACTTCTCTCTGGTTGAAAGAAGGAGAAATCAAAGACAACTCAGATTTCTGGCTTAATCAGCTGGGTAGATAGTGATGCCTCATACTGATATGGTAGAGATGGTGGGAGAGGGAGATTTGGGAGGAGTATTCTAGGAAATTAAGAATTCACCTTGGGCATATTTGGGGTGCCCATTAGCCAAGGGACAATATCAAGTACATTGTTCTTGAAGCACATGTCCAGGTGCATATATGATTCTTGGGGAGAGGTTGGGCTGGAGAGAATAAATTCCACAGTTGTCAACATGTGAAAGGTATTTAAACCTATAGGATTAGTTGAGATCACTTAAATGTAAAAGAAGAGGCCATAGGCCCAATCGCTGAGGAACCTCAACGTTCAGAAGTTAAGGAAGAGGCAGGAATGTAGAGGAACCAAGGGAAGAAGAGGGGGTCAAGGTGCTCAGAGGGGGGTGCTTCAGGGAGGGAGCCCCCTGTTAAGTACCCCAGAGATGAGGACCAGTAAGATGAAGCTAAAAAAGTCTTGAGAACATGAGAACATAGTAACAAAATCATTTTCCAGTGAGTGATGAGAAAGGAAAACAAATTAGAGGGTTAAAGTAGCAATGGGAGATGGGAAGGTAGAAACTATGGGTAGACCTCCCATTTCAAGAGTTTTATTATGAAAGGTACCTGAGAGATGGATTAATTACTGGAGGTGGAGTCCAGGGAGTCTTAAATTTTAATGTATTCATTTATTTTAAGATGGAGTTGTAAAACAAAAACAAAAACAAAAAAAATCTTTGGGACTAATAGTCTTCATCCCAGTTTGCTGGGGTTAGATTCTCAGACAAAAAGGGGGAACAAAAGTTGCCCCCAGCCCCTGGATGGAGAGGGCTGTGTCAGCAGGGACTCCAGCTGGAGCAGGACTTGGGGTGATGGGCTTTGAGGGACCCAGGTTTCCTGTCAGCAGGGCGAAGTCCTTGGAGGCCAGTGTCCCTCAGATGTCTCTGGCCTAGCTCTGAGGTAATGAATCCAGAGCTCCTCTACAAATGCTGAATAATGACCTAAACAAGGCCAGCGTCCGAAGAATTCAATAAAGGAATGCTAACAGGAGAAGGAAGAGGCCTTGCTCCATTGCAGCAAGTGACAGCAGCCCTGCAGGAGGGACGAAGCCAACTTTTGAGCCTTGGAAATGTTAAGACTGATACTGAAACAAGTAACAACATCTGTTTCTGAGATCTTTCAGCATCGTGTACTGCCAATCAAGGCTTCCTGGCTGTGGGGGAGAAAGCTATGTGTCAGCTGCACAAAAAGTCACGCGTCCGAAGTGGTCTCTTGTCATTTCTTTTGTAAGGATTTACCAAACTCTTGAATACCTCTGACCAGCAGATGACCTGGGGAACAGCTGTCATGCCAAAATGATGGACTTCTAGCAAGGGTAAAATCGTACCCTGTGAAGATCAGGAAAAGTGTGTTTGTCAGATTCGGTAACTTCACCAAGAAAGCTTTAAGCTGAAATTTGAGAAGGTGAGAAAATTACTCAGGTGAAACTGAACTTTTGTACTTGTAAGAAAACATGTGTCTATAGACATAGAGTGGAGAATCCCTTTATTTGCAAGGGAAAATGGGAGAAGATGAGGAATAATATATCTGATTTCAAGTTAAGAGATTATATTAGGTAGAAAAAGGAACTTGAGATGTTAACACCTGGAAGAAATCATTATTTCACAGATACCCTGGCAACATAGGGCTCAGGACTGGAATGTGGAAGCCCTGATTTAAAGGGTGCCAGAGGAGCAGTATGTATACAAAAATTGTAAAAGCACACAGAAGGCCAGAAATGAGCATGAAGAAGCATTACAGAAACTATGTGGAGAGAGAATCAGGTAATTTCACCAGGAGGACTGTATAAAACCTAAGAGACCACATGCCATTGCCAGCATCTGTAGACCATGGTTTCATAATTTTGTTCCAAAGAGAGGCAAGATGAAGTAAAAATAAAATGTATCTCAGCTCTCCAAGCCTTTACTAGATCGTTCACTCTTCCAAATTGGGAAATTTTTTGACATGTTGACGGTTTCATCTCTGAGAAGATGAAGGGAAAATGAGGGTCAACCAGCTACATATACCTCTGACCAAGAAGGAAAAATGTATCATTGTTGAGTTCACAATTTCATTTAGAAAAGGTAACTGGAAAAGTGTGAAAACAAAACCAGAGCAAACGCTGTGCCCAGATTCTGGCAGGGGGAGCCTGGGTAAGCAGAGAATTCACACCAAGGCCAGGTGGGGTCCACTCTGGGTTCTAGTAGGCTTAACTTTAATGAGGTGTAGTTGCAAAAAGTTTAGGAAACTATAGGTAGCCCTTCATGCCAGACTATGGTGCAAGAGAGATGGAGCCCTAAACAAGGCATTTCCAAAACGTAACCACACATGACTGACGTCCGAAGGCAGCTACTCAGGGACCTTGGAGGCCCTGGGACAGTGGGGCACTCTGCAGTGGATGTGAGGCACCGGAGGGTGCCTGAGTAGCAGAAACTGGGGAGAACTGGCAGGGGAGCCCGAGCCAATGAAGCTGAGGCTTTCCAGCCAGGGCTAGTCAATACTTAAAAACTGTTTGGAGAGCTAAGACTAAGCAAGGAGGAGTGTGCTGTAAAGGAGGAGGACAAGAAACCACAGAACAGTGTTGGGGAGGGGTAAGTAAAGAAACACCCAGAAACAATGGGGACCATTCAGCAAGCATGGCATTTTCAGCATCCGTTTCTGCTGTCCAGAATCAGGCTTTGGGGTCTGTTGGTCAGAGTGCAGGCCTGAATTCCAAACCAGCCCAGGTCTGTCAGTCTCACACAACACCGAAAAGCTCTACTCTGAATACACTAAACCAGGCTCGTGGTGCAATTCAGGAGAGTTAGAAGGCTGTGCACCTTTGGCTGAAGCTCAGGGACAGCAGCAGCTGCATTGCTTGGCTTCCGGTCACCCTCCCTTCCTTCTGCCCCCAACCACTCCAGAACCCCTACCAGTGTAGGGGGCTGCGGAGAGCTGCACTCCAAGCTTGATCCTCAGGTGATTCTATCTGAAATAGCTCCAGGACCACTGACCTAAGTAGTTTACCAGTGCCTCTTGTTGCACAGGGCCCCATGAATATGCAGGCTTTCAGCTTAAAAATTCCTTTTTATCTACCAAAACTTTGCTGCAACCTAACTTATGGACAACAGACACTATTTCCTATGGAATGAGGCCTTTAAAAAATGTTATACTCTTCTAATAGCTTTGCAGTGATTCTCAAGTCTGCACATTAGAAACGATCGCAGGGCCCACCCACACCAAGTCAGGATGTCTGGGGCGGGGCCCAGGCATGGTGTTGCTTGTTTGGTTTGGTTTGGTTTTAAGCTTTCTAAGTGGTTCTGATGTTGTACACCCAGTATGGAAAACTGCTTCTGTTTAAACATTAGGAAAGTATAACATCTTTTTAAAGGCTCTGTTCCACATGATACCTATTTCTTTTCAAATCAGCAAATAACCCCTTTCCATATCTTCATCAAAGATAGTGTTCTCAGAAAGGATGAAACAAACATAGCTAAAAGACAGCATCTGTATAGGTAGCTGTATAAAATATATGTCTCTCAGCCCTAAAAACTTGCTTTCAAGGCACTGAAAAGATTTGCAGCTATAACTAAGTAGCCAATGGTTCTTACAGCTTAAGAGGAATGAGAGCAACCAAAGAGGAATCAAGGAAATGTCACCCCAGTTGTCCAAAAGATGACTCATGGGCAATACAAGCCAATGAGTTTGAATCATTTTCTGGAGAAATTATAGAATGCTTAATTAAAAAGACAATTTGTGAGACTTTGGAAAGGAATCATAAGGAAGACTAGACCATTCCTATTTGGGTAGGTGGGGGTGCTGTGATGGGGAGGGATCCCACGTCTGACATGATCACTTAAAAATATCCTCAGACTCTGTAATGGAGAAATGTAGACTGAATTATTATTCAGTTTATGTGAATCCACAGCCACCTGAACAACCGTATCCAAGGGGGTCTCTATTCAGTCTTCTTTCTAGTTTTAATATTCTTTGAAAGCTATAGTCATGAACCTCTTTATTACAGAAGTGAATTTTAATGTAAAGGATTTTGTCCAAAGTGATGTCATACAGCAGGCAAGAAATATATGCATATGCATATGCATATATATATATTTGAGGTGGGGTAGGCTTGCAATAGCGCAACACATATTCTCACATCACTCCCAACACATTCCACCCTTGTAGAACTTCACCCTCTCCCTGTAATACTGTAAAATAATACATAACAGACATGGCTTTCTTTGGCTTGTTGGGCTCTTGGTCCAACCTCAGCTGTTATTCTTTAGCTTTAATTTTAGTGACTCATGTGTGCTCAGTCCTTATGCAGATAATAGAGAACCATTTGGGCAAGAACCAAACTGAGTTATATTCCCCCATAGATATCCAAGGTCCAGCCTGCTGGCCCTCAGTGTGCATCCCCATCTTCTGTCTCTGCACAAGTTCACAAACTCCTAATTGACCAGAAGGACTCTGAGTGCATTCTTCAGACATAGCTCAATACTACATTTTGGAGATGTTTGCTTCCAAAGACTCTCCTGTGAAAAATCCCATTTTTTTCCTAGTATGTAGTCCAATTTTCCAATCACATGAATATTCTGGCATATTTTTGAAGAAAACCAGATTTATTGAAGAGCTGTTGAGTCTTTAAAAAATGTCTTTACCCGAGATGTAGACAAAATTAAATTCATTCTCTGCATATAAATCGATCAGAGTAAGAAGCTATAATTGAGTCAAGAAGGTGCATTTGTTAGACTATTGGTTCAGCTACTACATCTAATAAACCTACAGTAGTACTGGGTTGGACAATATCAAGCTTTATTTCTCACTTACCTAGTAGTCTAAAGGTCTGTTGCCTAGAACTAGTATGGTGACTCCATGGTGTCAGGGACCCAGGCTCCTCTCATCTTACTGCTTCATCTTCCCTAGCCTTCATTTGCATGCTTCAGATGGCTCTGCAACTGAGCCTCAGTTGGTCGGGGCAGGAGAGAGAGGCAGGGCATGCCCCCTCCCCAGAAACTGCACCCAGTACTTGCACACACCCAGCTGCAAGGAAGGCTGGAAAATGTCCTTACTTGGGGTAACCAGTAAAACATGAAATTCTACTAGAGAAAGAGAACAGATCCTGGGAGAAAACTAGTCTCTCCAGCATATTCCTGGAAACTATAACATTTCAGAAAGGGGAGTGGGTGGACCAGGGAGGGAGGAATCATTATCTCATCCAAAGAATGACTTCTGGCTTAAAGCATCTAAGTCATCATCAAAAAAGTCTGTGCTCTCCCTGATTTTCCTTTAGAGGGCATTGGTTGAGCTGCAAGGGACTCCCCTATTACTCATGGGGTGGCCTTTGAGGTCCAGCAGAGTTGTTGATCCACCCCCATCAATCAGCTGGCCCCAGCCTCATTAGGACATCACAAGAACAAGATTCTGGGCTGGAAGAAATGGTCAGAAACTGGAGGGAGAAGAGTCTTTCAGCAGCAAAGCTAATTAAAAGGGAAAACCTGTTTTCCACATGGATCTCTTCACTATATGCACAATCTGCCTTCTTGTTATTACATGCCTAATTTGTCACCAAAGCACTTCCAATCAGTTCCTGGGTGTTTTGCTTACACCTTTAGATTTCGCACATTCTTTCCTTGGTGCTGGTCCCTGTTATTCCTCCAACTGCTTAAAACATGTTTCTTGAGCATTAGAACAAACCCACATATACTCCCCTCCTTAACCAAGGAGAATACTGCTTTCTGTTAACAAAAACAACAAAAAGCCAAAGACAGTTCTATCCTTCAGGTCCACATGGTGCATTTTAAGTCACGCATTCTTTTTCTACCTATGTGGAACTTCAATTAGTTTAAGTGGGAGGGCTGCGCCAAGAAACAGCACCATATCACAATCTCGATCTGCAGAGCAGATTTTTTTCCCCTTAATAATGCTATTTCAAACCGAATGCTGTTTGCAGGTTTGAAATTGACAGCCCGTGTTATTAGACAACAGCTACTGGTCCTTTCCAGGTTGTTAGCATTATCCATGAGCTGATTCCGCCAATAACAGCAAAACCATGTATTGGAGGTTAAACTATGTGGTTTACAAAGCATTTCAGACAATACAGTGTGTTGTTTCATGTCAGCCTTGTGCTCATCTTTGTCGTAAATGGATAGCATCACTCCCATTTGGGTGATGAAAACCTGAGGCTGAGAATGGTTAAGTGACCAAGAATGAATTAAAACTGGGTCCAATCTCTCTATGTTGCTAACATAAGATGTTAAAGAATCGTCTATGCTTAAAAGAGAATGAGTATTTTTAACAATGTTCTTTTCTTCTTGCTACAGTCCAAGATTGTCCTAAACTTTGATTTGCTAGACTTATTTTCCACAATCCTTTAAATAAGCCTTTGAAATTTTTCTCTGCCTCTGGGCCTTTTTTCACTTTGAGGTAAGGATGACAAGCACAAATCTTTCTTATATAATTTCTAGGTTTTATATCTTAGTTCTCTTCCTGCAAATTTAAAATGCCACTTTGATTCTATCACAGCCAAGGAAAACAATCCCTCGTTTCTGCTATTTAAGAATTAGATATTTAAGATTAAAGGAATTACATCTAAATACCACTTATCAGAAGCCTTCTGAATATTTCATTTCTAATGGAAATGCTGGATGTTTTAAAGCAACATTACCCCTTATAAAGCAATTTTAAAAGAAAAGAAAAAATCCCACAACGATAATAAGGACTGCATTTTTTAGGCAGATGCTAGTTTTCACAAAAAGTACTGTTAGCAGTTATAAAACTGCAAGAAAATGGATTTTATAGTGAAAATAGCTAAGAACACAATCATGTTAAGGATGCTTTAGGATGGGAGTAAATGTTCAGTATTGTTAACATGTATGGGCATGTATCTGGATGAGCTCTTTTAAAGAAAAGGCACAAGTTTTATAAAATCTAAGAAACTTTAAAGCTGTGTCATTTATAATGTAAAATTAATGCACTTGAAATTTAGTGGTTGACTCATAGCTCCCACATTTATCTTCAGTTCTCTTTAGCTCATGTGGTTTTCTTTAAAGATTAGTGGTATCAGCTAAATGGGACTATTTCCCACTCCTACCCACAGAAAAAAGTGCTTTTATGAATGTGTCAGCTCCATTCCATCATTACATGCCATCAGGGAGTGCAACAGAAGCCGAAGCCGTCTGGCCATTCATGCTCCAGCACCAATATTAGTACGGTTCAGGAGCAAAATCCAAATAAGACAACCCTAAAATGTCCGTCTGTTTGTTTTGTGCATGTAAGCCACCATTCTAGTACCAAGGAATTTAATATCTAGACTGTATCTTTAAAGTCTTCCAAGTGAGCTTCCTTGTTTTAGACATGGGGAAACTGAGCACAGAGAGAGATTCAGCAACTTGCCCAAGGTGACACAGCTCACAGCTGAGCCTAGAACGCAGGGCTATGGGATTCCAAAGCCTTTGTTCCTTCTGCTGCATTGCTTCATGGACAGGAAATGATTCACCCCAAATCCTTTGGCCCATGCCCTTCCTGCAGCCCACATTGCTGCCATTCAACAGTACCTTCTATTGGTGTCATGCTGGCTAGGAGGCAATTCCATGAATGTTCTGTCAAAGCCCCAGATGTGTGAAGCCAGACACTGTATCTCTCCTTAAAGCTCCTCAGCTCTACTCCCTCCTGTGCCTTGCTTTCTCATTACCCTTCTGGACACATTCCACTGACTAGTTCCAGTTTCAGGGCCCATTTTATTAAAGTGAGACCCACCCAAAATGGGACTCCTCCAGCTCGTCCGTCATCACTGTATTCCCACTGCTGGGCTTCCTGCTTCCCAGCCCTGACCAGTCAGCCCCCTTGCCTCTCCTGCTTCTCTCTCAACGTCTAACATCCAAGCAATTTCTCTCACAACTCACCTTTTTCTACTTCCACTGCTCATTTTTTTTCTTAGCCTTGACTGTGAAAATAGTCCTTTAGCTGGTTTCCTTGCCTCAAGACTCTCTAGAAAGGCTTTTCCTAAACTTCAGTAGCTATACAAGACCTAATTGCTGTTGATTTGTTATCGCTGGACAAAGAAGTCACCACTGATTCTGATTCTGCTGTGACTCTGCCAGCTCTGTGGCTTTAGGTATGTGATTCGTACACGTGACCTCAGTTTCTCTGTGTATGAAATGAAGATGCTGAGCAAAACCACTTCTAAAGAGATACTTCTAGTTCTCAGCTGCTGTGTATCTCCCCACTTCAACCTGCCCAAATATTTCTTTAGAAATCTTCCTAAAACCCTGATCTTTATTTTTTTCCCCAAAAAATCTTAAAATCTTTCAGTTGCCTCCTTTGACATAAATGCCAATCTCCTCAACTTACATTAAGGACCCACTACAGATTGGTACTAAACTCTCCTACCTTACTGTTCCACGCATGTAATGAACCCATATTCAAACCAAACTCAGCTACTCCCTTTTGGTCATACCTGTGCCGGCCTTCTCACCTCTTTGCTCTTGCAACACTAAATGCTATCTACCTTGTGCTCTAGGTGGAATCCATGCCACATCTTTGTAAGCTCCTTAAAAGCAGGGGCTATGTCTTCTTCATCTTTGTCTCCCACACAACACTTAGCACTTAGTAGGCACTCAGTAAGTAATTGTTTTTGTTTTTTGTATCATTAATATACAATTAAATGAGCAACATTGTGGTTACTAGATTCCCCCCATTATCAAGTCCCCACCACATACCCCATTATAATCACTATCCTTCACCGTAGTAAGATGCTGTAGAGTCACTACATGTTTTCTCTGTGCTATACTGCCTTCCCCGTGCCCCCTGACCCACATTATGTGTGCTAATCGTAATTCTCCTTATCCCCCTTATCCCTCTCACCCCTCCCACCTCCTCCAGTCCCTTTCGCTTTGGTAACTGTTAGTCCATTCTTGGTTCTGTGAGTCTCTTGCTGTTTTGTTCCTTCAGTCTTTGCTTTGTTGTTATACTCCACAGATGAGTGAAATCATTTGGAACTTCTCTTTCTCTGCCTGGCTTATTTCACTGAGCATAATACCCTCTAGCTCCATCCATGTTGCTGCAAATGGTAGGACTTGTTTTCTTCTTTGGCTGAATAATATTTCCTTGTGTATATGTACCACATCTTCTTTATCCATTCATCTACTGATGGACACTTAGCTTGCTTCCATTTCTTGTCTATTATAAATAGGGGTGCAATAAACATAAGGGTGCATATGTCTTTTTGAAATTGGGCTCCTGCATTTTTTTTCTTCTTTCTTTCTGTTTTTTTCTTTTTTTGCATTTTTAAAAATTTTGGTATCATTAATCTACAATTACATGAGAAACATTATGTCTACTAGATTCCCCCCATCATCAAGTCCCCTCCACACACCCCACTACAGTCACTGTCCATCAGTGCAGCAAGATGCTAAAAATCACTACTTGTCTTCTCTATGTTGTACAGCCCTCCCCGGACCCCCCCACACATTATGTCCACTAATCACAATGCCCCTCTTTTTCCCTTATCCCACCCTTCCCACCCATCCTCCCCAGTCCCTTTCCCTTTGGTAAATGTTAGTCCATTCTTGGGTTCTGTGAGTTTGCTGCTATTTAGTTCCTTCACTTTTTTTTCCTTATACTCCACAGATGAGTGAAATCATTTGATACTTGTCTTTTTCCACCTGGCTTATTTCACTGAGCATAATACCCTCTAGCTCCATCATGTTGTTGCAAATGGTAGGATTTGTTTTCGTCTTATGACTGAATAATATTCCATTGTGTATATGTACCACATCTTCTTTATCCATTCATCTACTGATGGACACTTAGGTTGCTTCCATTTCTTGGCTATTGTAAATAGTGCTGCGATAAACATAGGGGTGCATCTGTCTTTTTCAAACTGGGTGGCTGCAGTCTTAGGGTAAATTCCTAGGAGTGGATATCCTGTGTCAAATGGTATTTCTATTTTGAGTTTTTTGAGGAACCTCCATACTGCTTTCCACAATGGTTGAACTAATTTGCATTCCCACCAGCAGTGTAGGAGAGTTCCTCTTTCTCCACATCCTCACCAACATTTGTTGTTGTTTGTGTTTTGGATGTTGGCCATCCTCACTGGTGTGAGGTGATATCTCATTGTGGTTTTAATCTGCGTTTCTCTGATGATTAGCGATGTGGAGCATCTTTTCATGTGCCTGCTTCTTTGGAGAAGTGTCTGTTCAGATCCTCTCCAAGTTTTTAATTGGATTATTTTCTTTTTGTTTGTTGAGGTGTGTGAGCTCTTTATATGTTTTGGATGTCAACCCCTTATCAGGTATGTCATTTATGAATATATTCTCCCATACTGTAGGATGCCTTTTTGTTCTACTGATGGTGTCCTTTGCTGTACAGAAGCTTTTGATATAGTCCCACTTGTTCCTTTTTGATTTTGTTTCCCTTGCCCGGGGAGATATGTTCATGAAGAAGTCGGCCATGTTTATGTCCAAGAGATTTTTGCCTATGTTTTTTTCTAAGAGCCAGTTTTCTAAGAACCAGTTCTTGGTTTCATTGATTTTTTCTATTGTTTTATTCTTCTCAATTTTATTTATTTCTTCTCTGATCTTTATTATATCCCTCCTTCTGCTGACTTTGGGCCACATTTGTTCTTCTTTTTATAGTTTCAATAACTGTTACTTCAGACTATTTATTTGGGATTGTTCTTCCTTCTTTAAATAGGCCTGGATTGCAATATACTTTCCTCTTAGAACTACCTTCACTGCGTCCAACAGAAGTTGGGGCTTTGTTCTGTTGTTGTCATTTGTCTCCATATATTGCTTGATCTCTGTTTTAATTTGGTCATTGATCCATTGATTATTTAGGGAGCATGTTGTTAAGCCTCCATGTGTTTGTGAGCCTTTTTGTTTTCTTTGTACAATTTATTTCTAGTTTTATACCTTTGTGATCTGAGAAGGTGCTTGGTAGAATTTCAGTCGTTTTGAATTTCCTGAGGCTCTTTTTGTGGCCTAGTATGTGATCTGTTCTGGAAAATGTTCCATGTGCACTTTAGAAGAATGTGTATCTTGCTTCTTTTGGGTGTAGAGTTCTGTAGATGTCTGTTAAGTCCATCTGTTCTAGTGTGTTGTTCAGTGCCTCTGTGTCTTTACTTATTTTCTGTGTGTTTGATCTGTCCTTTGGAATGAGTGGTGTGTTGAAGTCTCCTAGAATGAATGCATTACATTCTATTCCCCCTATAATTCTGTTAGTATTTGATTCACATATGTTGGTGATCCTGTGTTGGGTGCATAGATATTTATAATGGTTATATCCTCTTGTTGGACTGACCCTTTATCATTATGTAATGTCCTTCTTTATCTCTTGTTACTTTCTTTGTTTTGAAGTCTATTTTATCTGATACAAGTACTGCAACACCTGCTTTTTTCTCCCTATTGTTTGCATGAAATATCTTTTTCCATCCCTTCACTTTCAGTCTGTATATGTCTTTGGGTTTGAGGTGAGTCTCTTGTAAGCAGCATATAGATGGGTCTTGCTTTTTTATCCATTCTATTACTCTGTGTCTTTTGATTGGTGCATTCAGTCCATTTACATTTAGGGTGATTATCGAAAGATATGTACTTATTGCCATTGCAGGCTTTGGTCTCGTGGTTACCAAAGGTTTAAGGATAGATTCTTTACTATCTAACCTTCTAACTTAACTGTCTTATTAAGCTCTTATGAACACAGTCTGATGATTCTTTATTTCTCTCCCCTCTTATTCTTCCTCCTCCTTTTTTTATATGTTAGGTGTTTTATTCTGTGTTCTTTTGTGTGTCCTTTGACTTCTTTTGTGGGTAGTTGTTTTTATTTTTTGCCTTTATTTAGTATTTGGTTGGTCTGCTTTCTTTGCTATGATTTTATTTTCTCTGGTGACATCTCTTTAGCATTAGGAGTGCTTCCATCTAGAGCAGTCCCTTTAAAATATCCTGTAGAGGTGGTTTGTGGGAGGTAAATTCCCTAAACTTTTGCTTGTCGGGAAATTGTTTAATCCCTCCTTCAAATTTAAATGATAATCTTTATGGATACAGTAGTCTTGGCTCTAGGCCCTTCTGTTTCATTGCATTAAATAAATCATACCACCATTCTCTTCTGGCCTATAAGATTTCTGTTGGGAAGTCTGATGATAACCTGATGGGTTTTCCTTTGTAGGTGATATTTTTTCTCTCTGGTTGCCTTTATACTCTGTCCTTGTCATTTATCTTTGCCATTTTAATTATTGTATGTCTTGGTGTTGTCCTCCTTGGATCCCTCATGTTGGGAGATCTGTGGGCTTCCATGGTCTGAGAGACTATTTCCTTCCCCAGCTTAGGGAAGTTTTCAGCAGTTATTTCTTCAAAGACACTCTCTATTCCTTTTTCTCTCTCTTCTTCTTCTGGTACCCCTATAATGCGAATATTGTTCCGTTTGGATTGGTCACACAGTTCTCTTAATATTCTTTCATTCCTAGAGATCCTTTTATCTCTCTCTGCCTCAGCTTCTCTGTATTCCTGTTCCCTGATTTCTATTCCATTAACAGTCTCTTGCACCACATCCAGTCTGCTCTTAAGGCCTTCTATTGATTTTTTCATTTCTGTAATGTCTCTCCTGACTTCCTCCCTTAGCTCTTGCATATTTCTCTGCAGGTCCATCAGCATGGTTATGACTTTTATTTTGAATTATTTTTCAGGAAGATTGGTTATATCTATCTCAGCAGCCCCTCTCTCTTGGGTTGTCTGAGTGATTTTTGACTGGACCAGATTCTTCTGCCTTTTTCTGGCAATACAAGTGGCCGCAGGCAGGTGGTGCCTGTGTCAGCTGAGAGAACAATGTCCTTTCCTGCCTGCTGGTTGCCTTGCCCTTATCCACTGCCTGTGTCGGTTACCCGCACACCGGGAGCAGACTCTGGGATAATGCCCTGAGCTGCCGGGGTGGGGCGGCCCTCAGGATAGCCTGGAGCCTTGCGTGGGGTCGCAGACGTGCCAGGTGTGTTCTCCTGTGAGAAAGGGTGCCTCTTCATGCCTTCCGGACATTCTCTGGCTTCCGCTGCCTGTGCCATATACCCGCACACTGGGAGCAGTCTCTGGGATGATCCCCTGACCTGCCATGGGCGGGGCAGCCCCAAGGATAGCCTGGAGCCCTGCGGGGGTTGTAGACACACTGGGTGTGTTCTCCTGTGAGAACAGTGCCCCTTCTTGCGTTCCGCACCTTGCTCTGGGTTCCTGTCTGTGCCGGCAGCTACACGCCGGTGGCAGCCTCTGGGTCTGCTCCCATTAGCTGCGTGCTGGGAGAAGACTCTGTGTGGTTGTTTCCAGCGGGGATTTTCTCCAGCTGCTCTGCAGCTGTGGCAGGTCAGCCAGTTTGCTTGCAGCGCCGGCCAGTGGGAATGAATAGCAGGCTCTTATCGCCGTGAGGGGCTTTGGGGCTGGGTTACCCCCCAGGGGATTAAGATTCCCAGCCTGCTAGGCTGAATGTGCCGGGACAATTTTGTCTGGCTGTTAACCCTTGTCCCTTTAAGACTTTTAAAAAGCGCCCACTTTTCTTTTGTCCCAGGGGAGCCAGCTTTGGAGACCCGCTCCAGTCTCCGTCTTGGATTTTACTTTTCCTTTTCTCTAATATCCAATACACCATGCAATGTGTGTCTGTGCTCCCGGTACAGATTACTAGGGCTGGTTATTTAGCAGTCCTGTGCTTCCACTCCCTCCCCACTCTGATTCTTTCCCTCCCGCCAATGATGGTGTCGGGGGAGTGCTCGGGTCCCGCTGGATCACGGCTTTGTATCTTACCCTTTTCGTGAGATGCTGAGTTCTTGCAGATGTATATGTAGCCTGGCTGTTATACTGTATCTTCTGGTCTCCCTTTTAGGAGTAGTTGTATTTGTTCTTTTTTCAAAAATATATATGGTTTTGGGAGGAGGTTTCCACTGCCCTACTCACACCACCATCTTGAGCCCCTCAGGCTCCTGTATTCTTAGGGTAAATTTCTAGGAGTGGAATTCCTGGGTCAAATGGTATTTCTACTTTGAGTTTTTTGAGGAACCTCCATACTGCTTTCCATAATGGTTGAACTAATTTACATTCCCACCAGCAGTGTAGGAGGGTTCCCTTTTCTCCACATCCTCACCAATATATGTTGTTGTTTGTGTTTTGGATGGTGGCCATCCTAACTGGTGTGAGGTGATATCTCATTGTGTTTTTAATTTGCATTTCTCTGATGATTAGCAAGCAGTGTGGAGCATCTTTTCATGTGCCTTTTAGGCATCTGAATTTCTTCTTTGGAGAAGTGTCTGTTCAGGTCCTCTGCCCATTTTTTCATTGGACTATTTGCTTTTTGTTTGTTGAGGTGCATGAGCTCTTTATATATTTTGGATGTCAACTCCTTATCAGATATGTCATTTATGAATATATTCTCCCATACTGTAAGATGCCTTTTTGTTCTGCTGATGGTGTCTTTTGCTGTACAGAAGCTTTTAGTTTGATATAGTCCCACTTGTTCATTTTTGCTTTTGTTTCCCTTGCCTGGGAAGATATGTTCATAAAGAAGTTGCTCATGTTTATATTCAAGAGAGTTTTGCCTATATTTTCTTGTAAGAGTTTTAAGGTTTCATGACTTACATTCAGGTCTTTGATCCATTTTCAGTTTACTTTTCTGTATGGGGTTAGACAGTAATTCAGTTTCATTCTCTTACATATAGTTGTCCAGTTTTGCCAACACCAGCTGTTGAAGAGGCTGTCATTTCCCCATTGTATATCCATGGCTCCTTTATTGTATATTAATTGACCATATATGCTTGGATTAATATCTGGCTTGCTATTCTGTTCCACTGGTCTATGGGTCTGTGCTTGTGCCAGTACCAAATTGTCTTGATTACTCTGGCTTTGTAGTAGAGCTTCAAGTTGGGAAACGAGATTCCCCCCTACTTTATTCTTCCTTCTCAGGATTGCTTTGGCTATTCGGGGTCTTTTGTGGTTCCATGTGAATTTTAGAACTATTTTTTCAGTTAATTGAAGAATGCTGTTGGTATTTTGATGGTGATTGCATTGAATCTGTGTATTGCTTTAGGCAGGATGGCCATTCTGACAATATTAATTCTTCCTACCCAAGAGCATGGGTTGAATTTCCATTTATTAGTGTCCTCTTTAATTTCTCTTAGGAGTGTATTGTAGTTTTCAAGGTATAGGTCTTTCACTTCCTTGGTGAGGTTTATTCCTAGGTATTTTACTCTTTTTGATGCAATTTTAAGTAGAATTGTTTTCCTGATTTCTCTTTCTGCTACTTCATCATTAGTGTATAGGAATGCAACAGATTTCTGCGTATTAATTTTGTATCCTGCAACTTTGCTGAATTCAGATATTAGTTCTAGTAGTTTTGGAGTGTATTCTTTAGGGTTTTTAATGTACAATATCATGTCATCTGCAAACAGTGACAGTTTGACTTCTTCCTTACCAATGTGGATGCCTTTTGTTTCTTGTGTTGTCTGATTGCCCTGGCTACCACCTCTAGTACTATGTTGAATGGAGGTGGGGAGTGTGGGCATCCTTGTCTTGTTCCTGATCCTAGAGGAAAAGCTTTCAGCTTCTCACTATTAAGTATGATATTGGCTGTGGGTTTGTCATATATGGCCTTTATTATGTTAAGGTACTTGTCCTCTATATCCATTTTGTTGAGAGTTTTTGTCATGAAAAGATGTTGAATTTTATTAAATGCTTTTTCAGCATCTATGGAAATGATCATGTGGTTTCTGTCCATCTTTTTGTTGATGTAGTGGATGATGTTGATGGATTTTTGAATGTTGTACCATCCTTGCATCCCTGGGATGAATCCCACTTGATCATGGTGTATGATCCTCTTGATGTATTTTTGAATTCGGTTTGCCAATATTTTGTTGAGTATTTTTGCATCTGTGTTCTTCAGGGATATTGGTCTGTAGTTTTCTTTTTTTGTGGTGTCTTTGCCTGGTTTGGGTATTAGAGTGATCCTGGCTTCATAGAATGAGTTTTGCAGTATTCCCTCCTCTTCTGTTTTTTGGAAAACTTTAAGGAGAATGGATATTATGTCTTCTCTAAATGTCTGATAAAATTCAGTGGTGAATCCATCTGGTCCAGGGTTTTGTTCTTGGGTAGTTTTTTATTATGATTCAATTTCATTGCTGGTAATTGGTCTGTTTAGATTTTCTGTTTCTTCCTTGGTCTGTCTTGGAAGGTTGGATTTTTCTAGAAAGTTGTCCATTTCTTCTAGGTTATCCAGTATGTAGCATATAGTTTTTCATAGGATTTTCTAATAATTCTTTGTATTTCTGTGGGGTCCGTCATGATTTTTTCTTTCTCATTTCTGATTCTGTTTATGTGTGTTGATTCTCTTTTTTTCTTAATAAATCTGGCTAGGGGCTTATCTATTTTGTTTATTTTCTCAAAGAACCAGTTCTTGGTTTCATTGATTTTTTCTATTGTTTTATTCTTCTCAATTTTATTTATTTCTTCTCTGATCTTTATTATGTCCCTCCTTCTGCTGACTTTAGGCTGCATTTGTTCTTCTTTTTCCAGTTTCAATAACTTGTGACTTTAGACTATTCATCTGGGATTGTTCTTCCTTCTATAAATAGGCCTGGATTGCAGTATACTTTCCTCTTAGAACTGCCTTCACTGCGTCCAACAGAAGTTGGGGCATTGTGCTGTTGTTGTCACTTGTCTCCTTATATTGCTTGATCTCTGTTTTAATTTGGTCATTGATCCATTGATTATTTAGGAGCATGTTCTGAAGCCTCCATGTGTTTGTGAGCCTTTTTGTTTTCTTTGTACAATTTATTTCTAGTTTTATACCTTTGTGATCTGAGAAGTTGGTTGGTAGAATTTCAATCTTTTTTAATTTACTGAGGCTCTTTTTGTGGCCTAGTATATGATCTATTCTGGAAGATGTTCCATGTGCACTTGAGAAGAATGTGTATCCTGCTGCTTTTGGGTGCAGAGTTCTGTAGATGTCTGTTAGGTCCGTCTGTTCTAATGTGTTGTTCAGTGCCTCTGTGTCCTTATTTATTTTCTGTCTGGTTGATCTGTCCTTTGGAGTGAGTGGTATGTTGAAGTCTCCTAAAATGAATGCATTGCATTCCATTTCCTCCTTTAATTCTTTTAGTATTTGTTTCACCTATGTAGATGCTGCTGTGTTGGGTGCATAGATATTTATAATAGTTATATCCTCTTGTTGGACTGACCCTTTATCATTATGTAATGTGCTTCTTTGTCTCTTGTGACTTTATTTGTTTTGAAGTCTATTTTGTCTGTTTTAGTAAGTAATTGTTGAATAAGTTTATTCAGCCCTGAATTGCACTAAAATTTTGGAGCTATTGTATCATATTCATGACTCATACTGGGCTTCCAGTAAAACAAAATCCTTAAGCCTTTTAAAAATATATTCTTTAAGTAAGCTAGTTTTCTTCCATTCTTTCCTCTTGCCCACTTTGAACTGATATTCAGAACATCACCTGTTAAATTTAATTTACATCTATTGTTCTTGTCTGTACAGCTCTTTTTGATTGTTTTTTATTCTCTGACCTAGTTTATTACATTGGTGTCTAATTGAATTACCCACAGGTGCAATGGGTCTACTGGCTGTTTCACTGATACTATCGATAAAAATGTTGAAGAGGAGAAAGACCAGTAGATTGCCAGCTGGGCACCTCGTTGTCTAGCTGGACAATGACCTCTTATCTAGCAGTCTTTAGATATGGTCATTTAATCATGTGACTAGCTTTTCATTTCATTATAATTCATCATGTACATAGACAATGAAGAACAATCTGTGCATTCATTCAACTCATTTATTGAAAACCAATCAGGTATAAGGCAGTGTGCTAGGCTTTGTGTAATAAAAAGCAGTGATTAAGATTTGACTCCTGTCCTCTTTGAGCCACAAAGAGCAAATATGACTAATGTAGAACAAGGTAGAAGAGAAGCCTAACACAAGAGGTAGGTCAAAGAAATTTGGAATGTCAAATGGAGAGGCACATTCCTGGCTGGGTGAAACCTTACAGAATGAGTAGGATTATCATAAGTGGAAATGAGGGTATTAAGGTACAGGCTAAGCTGTTGTAACAAAGAGTTCAAAATACAGAGGTGACAATATTTTTACAACAGTGCTCCCAACAGTGGCAGTTCATTTCTCTCTCAACAGTTAAGGATAGGCAGGTGGTCCAAGCCTAGTTGCTCCATCCTCAATAGGCTTCCACTTGCATGTTCCAGGTGACTGCTGCAGTCCTCACCACCCCTAGCCAGAAGGAAGAGATAGAGACCGAGACGAACCACTCAGTCATTTTAAGGACGTAAGCAGGAAATTGCATACATTGCTTCTATTCATATCATATTAGTCTGTGCTTAGTCACTTGACCACATCCAGTAGAAAGAGAGTTGGAAAAATGTAGTCTTTCACTGGATGGATGTAGCCCCATCCTCAGTGAAAACTCTGTCACTTTTGAAGGAGAAAACAGATATTAGGAAGGCAATTAACAGTGTGCCACAAAGGAGAAAGAGAATTCCTTCCACATTAGGAAAAAACTGATTGATTAACCACATCTCAGCAGAGTGGTAGTTACTGGGAACATAGATTTAGAAAAAAATTAGAACTCTTAGGATGGAATAGCTGTCTTGAGTTAGAATTCTCCATCTCTGAAAATGGTCAAGAAAAATGATCAGAAGCACTTACACTCAGAGGGAGGATGGATAAAAGGTCAACCTCAAAGACTCAGCTGTGTGATTGTCAGTAAGGTGAAGCCCAGAAGGCTGGTGGACTATAAACTGTCAGAAAACTACAACTCTAGCCCTAATGCGAGGAAATAAAGGTGGAAGCTATGAGAATGGACTGGAAGGAACAGAAGTAAGAAAGAACAAACAGAGGTTGGCTGTCCACATGTGCACTTCTCAGAAGGCAGCCTGGGGTAGTGAAGGGCAGATTGGAGGAAGCGCATTAGCTTGGCCACTTCAGAGATTTAGAGACTTGGGCTCCAGGAAGCCCTTTCTGTGCTGTGGTCAAGCATGGAAAGCCTAGGGAAGAGAACCTGGTTCTTTATACATAAAACAATGAGCACCCAAATAGGCTCTGCTCCTGAAAAGGCATTTTGTTCATGCATAAGTATTTTTTCTCATTCTGTCCTTATTTTTTTCTGTTTAAATTCAGTCAAAGCATTACCAAATTTCAAAATAATGTGGCCGGTTTTCCCCTGCTCCACTTCTCAGTTCACCAAAGGCATTTAATCTGTTTGTTCTGAAAATGCAACTGTTATCCGGATTTATATGTGCTCTGATAGGAAATGTTTTGTGTAGCAATAAAAATCATTCCCTTTGGCAGATATCCTTGTTGCTTTGTTTGTGTTCTGTCCAAGAACGATATTTCACATCTGTTTAATAGTAGCATTTCCCCCCACTAAGCAGATTCCATGCGTGGCCAGTGTGAATGCCAAACCAGGGGAGTCAAAGCTTGTAGTTCCTAATGGTTGGGCAGGGCCATGTCTAAAGGATCAGGGCCATAGAAGAACATTCTCAAGCAGCCCCTGCAGACACCTGAGAGAAGAGAGGGAGGCATAATTGGAAAAGGCCTCCAGTGAGGGCTCCCCTGTCCCTTGTGTCTAAGGGACTCCTGCTGTTGGCACAATCATAGATGCTTCCTCGTACTGAGCACTTGCCATGTAACAGGCAGTGGCCTGAGGACTTACAGGCATTATCTCATTTGCCTCTCATCATGGTCCTGTGAGGCAGGTATCCTCACAGCTCCCATTTTATAGAAGAGGGAGCTGAGCTCAAGTGACTTGTGCAAAGTCACAAAGGATTCAAACCTCACTTTGTTGGACTCCAGAGCTCTTAGATGGAGTATGTACTCTGATTCTGCATAGACTGTGTCTCTGTCTCTTGGGCATTGCAAGCCAGGACAATGAGGCCACAGAGGAGGATTTCCAGGGGGAGATCAGAGAGAACAGGAGGCAGAGCCTGGACCTGGGAAGTAGCTTAGCTGAGGGAATAAGCTAACGTGGGCCAGGTAGGCCAGACCCACTCCATGGAAGTTGAGTGGCATGGGGTGAAGAGCACAGATTTTAGAGGTGGGTCACCTGAGTTCACCCTCGCTGACCCTGGCCAAGGTAATTATCCTTTCAATGCTTCCGTTTTCCCATCTGTAAAATGAACATAAAAATCTTATCTGTCTCAGGATTGTCCCAAGGATTGAGTGAATATATCTGCGATAGAGGCTATTGGTTACCCCACAATCCCCTCTTTTTCCATAGTAATGACTCCCAATTTTTAGCTGGGCACATGACCTCCCGGAATAAAAACTACACTATCCAGCTTTCCTAGAAGCTGTGTATGGCTATAAACTATGGCCACTGAGATATAAGCAGCTGCTATGTGGATGCTACCTGGAAAGGCCAGCTAGCATGTACTCTTTGCTCCCTTTTCTTCTTTGTCCCTTCTTCCAGTCTTCTGCCTAGAATGAATGTGAATGTGATGTCTGGCATTCTGGCTGCCATTTTGGACAAGAGGACAAGGACAACATCCTACGGATAATGGAACTGTGAGCAGGATGGAGGCCGTCCCTGAAGACTTAATGAGCAAAGCCACTATACCAGTCCTTGGCTACCTACTTCTGGATATTTACATGAAAGAGAAGTAAACAACTATCTTATGTAAGCCACTGGTATTTGGGGCTCTTATTACTCATGATTGAACCTAATCTTAACCTATACAACATGAAAACTCTTAATGTATTGCACATAATAAGCACAAGTGTTGGATAAATATTATTATTCTTATTAATACTGTTTTGTGTTAAATAATGGATGAAGTGAGGCCACATTATAAAAGGGCTTGAAAAACCAAGGAGGAAGTTTGGCCTTAATGCAAGTTTATATATTTTACTTCTAAAAAATGATTTCAGGAGGATTAAACTAAAATGACCCATAATCACTAAGACCATCCCATAAAGATAAGAGACAAGAGCTATGGAAAGCCAGGGATAGAATTTTACCAGAACCCTGGGCTAAGGCTGGTTATTAAAATTCTGCACAAAAATTTAGCTCTGACCTACCTGGTTACTTCAGCACTGAGAAAGTAGAAGGCTTTGCGGGCTTTTGAGCAGAGGTTTCCTGTTGCAAGGGCTTGAAAGGCAGTTGAAGGTTGCACTTCTGTGAAGGACAGATTGGATGGGGAAGAAATAAAAACTCATTAAGGAAACCATTGCAGGAACCCAAGTATGAAGTGATGATAGTGGCAGTGGAATAGGACTCAAGGTATAGATATAGAAGATGATTCAAAGAAGCTGAAGAGGACTTGACAAGGAATAGCTATAGGGATAAAGGCAAAGGGGGTAAATGCAGGCGTCAAAGATGGCTGAAGCTTCATATCCTAGTAATTATAGGGGTCAGGTGTCTGCTACTAAAATGTTGTGTAACAAATAAGCCCATAATCTCAGCGTTTATTTATTGCTTAAGTGTGTGCAGGTTGGCTATTACTCTTTTGAGTGCCTGGAAGCCTTGGCTTCAAAATCCCAGCTGTGTTCAAGTCTATTCCAAGTGTCTCCTCATTCTAGGACCAGAGACTATCCAGGCAAATGTGTCTTGCAGCAGATAGCAGAAGTGCAAGAGACTAAGCCAAGTCATGAAACATATTTAAAGCCCCTGCTCACATCACTTGTATTAGTGTTTCTCTTAGCCAAAGCAAGTCATGTGGCTGAGTCTAAAGACAATGGGGCAAGGAAGTACTGGCTAGCTCTCCCAGGAGGCCGCATGGTGGGAGGAGTAAGGACTAAGGAACATTAATCCAATCTGCTGCAGCAACTAAAATAAGACATGGAAATTTGTGGTAGGGTGTTAGGTTTCTTAAAGCAAGCCACACCTGTGACACGCCCATCTGATGCAGAGTTCTGATCCTACAGTCAGGAGATCTGAGTTCGAGGTATAACTCTGGGACATACTCAGTCTTTCTCTTATTGCTATTTTCTGCCATAGATGTTAAAACTAGACCATCAAGTGAATTTTTTTTATATCTATTATCCTTTTCTCTTCCCTTCACACACTGTTAATAGGATCCTGCTGTACCATCACTCCTGAGATGAGCCTTGCCTCTGACATTAGTGAGTCAGCCATAAAACAGCTATCAAAATTGGACCTGCAACTAAATGAAAAGACCAGGAGGAAATATTCCAAGATGGGTCTACTGGTGGTGGAATTCAGGTTATTTTAGGTCTTTCTGTATTTTTCAAACTTTCTTCAATGAGCATATATAAATTTTATAATTTCAAGAATTTTTTAATGATTTTTTAAAAATCCCTCAACTCTCTTTCATCAATCCGTGGCCAGTAAATACCTAAAGAGAAAGTTTATCTGAAGCACTGGCGCAACAGACCTGCCAAGCCATGCCTTCCTTGAAGGAACACAGGCATCAGTTAACATGAGGGGAGTTACTGTCCTAATACTAATTTCTCAGACAGGGTTTGAGGTTTATTTTCTCCCCTAAATTCTGGGGGAGTTGGGGCTGGGGGTGGAGACTTTTAGTTTGAATGCAAAAGAACACATAGAGCCTTTCCTTCTTTTCTTTACTTAGTGGTTGTTTCGGTTTGGGGCCTGTCTAGAACAAGGTATCTACCAGCTATGTACTTCCATCGGCTTTCTAATACTCCTCAGCCCCTCCTACACATAGCGGTCCATCCCAGTCATGGATTTGACAGCAGGCAAAGCCAGAACCTGAAAAGAAAGCCCTGTGCTGGGGGTTGTCTGCACCAGTCAAATCCCTACTCTCCCAGACCCTGGGAGGGCAGATTTTGAATGAAGGAAGCATGGGCTTTGAGTCAGGCTAATCCTGATTGAAGCTACCCTCCTCTGACTCTGCCCCTTCTCCACCATTATCTAGCTTCCCATATCTATCTCTCAGTAAAAAAAAACCCAGGGTCACTGCCTCCTCTTCCCATGTGCTTTCCATCCTCAGCAGCCTGGCTTCAGTCTCACTCCTCTCTTTAGAGATACCAACCTGTGGATCATCTACAGTCTATTTGTCAAGTCTGAAGTTCAGTGCCCACCTTACTTTGGCCTCTTGGTTGTACACAAAATCTTCAATTGTTCATCCTAGCCTCTATGATATCATGCTCTCCCGGTTCTCTTGGGCTCTTTGTCAACACTGAAGTTCCTGTTACTTCCTCCTCTCAGCCTTAACTTGTTCTGGATGCCACCCTCTGCCCACTGTTGTTCTCATCCCCACACTCTCTCAGTGGTCTGATTCACTCTGAGTTTGAAGCACGATTTATATGCGGATAACTCCTGCACAGACCTCTCCCCTGTGATTCATATTTCCTGGAGGTCTGGTCACCACATAGATGTAACATGGGCCCAAAACCTACCATGTCCAGAGCTGAATTCATCTCTCCATTAGGGCTCTTTGGTTCAAGCAGTTCTCCACACAATTGCCTCCTCTCCATCACCTGGACCTCTAACTTCCCTTGGGGACTTACTATTTCCTGCCTTGATGACTATTAAGCCTCATAAAAACTCTTTCTGCTCCCATGTTTACCCACCTCAAATTTGCCCTGCACATAATAGCCAAAGTGATCTATATAAAACCCAAATCTGCACGTTAATCCCTGTTTGAACTCTTTACTCAGAGGATAAGCTATGGGACTTGCAGCCAACATTTCTTGATACAAAATAAGATGCTGCCTGGACCTGGCTCCTGCCTGTAGCTCCTAGTCCACACTCCCTGCCTTGAAGGCCATCTTTCTTTCTTTTTTTTGCTTATGGCACCCCCCTCTGCCTGAGAGGCCCCCTCTCTCCCAACCACCCTACCCCAGCCTGCCTGTTACCAACTCAGCTGAGACCTCCCCTCCCCCAGGTTGCCTTCCCTCTTTCCTGACATCTCACACAGGGCTGAGGATGCTCCCATAATACCTTGACCACATCACTATCTCCACACATAACCCACTTTTTGGAAAATACCTGTTTATGTACCTATCTCTCTACTGTCTGTACATTCTTGGAAAGCAGGGACAGGACAAGGCATATAGTAGGTGTTCAATGTTTTTTAAGTGGTCATCGACCTTGGTGAATCATGTCAATTCCCTGGGATTCAGCATCCTCACTGCAGAAGGGAACTAGTTCTACCTACCTCATGTTATGAGATTTATTGAGATTTTATAAAGGAAATGACATTCACAGTGCCTGGTACCTAGTAGGTGTCCAATTAAAAGTCATTCCCTTTGCTGCCGTTCATCCTTTTGTCACAGTTTTAATGAAAAGGGAAAAGACTTGTTGGTACCCTTTGCTTACTTAGCAGAATGTGTCCTGGAGTGTAAGCTCTATGAGAAAATGGGGCCAGGCCTGTATTAATCATTGCTAAATCTTTTCTATGTGGCAGATGCATAAATATTTTTAGGATAAATGAATAACTATTATATGTGCTGTATGTGTTGTATGTGCATTTGATTCTTCATTTGCACTTTTAATGAACTTACTGTTTTTGTTTTCTTTTTCCCATTATATAAACTGCTGTCTTGAGTTCATTTAGTATATACATTGTTTCCCAAGGCAAACTAGCCAAGGCCCAGGGAAGACGGAAGGGCGGGCTCTGACATGCAGTCTGAGCAGCTGCTGGCCACGCCGTAGCCCTGAAGAGGGTGGCTGCAGATGCCAGGGAAGGGCAGCAATCCTGCTCTCACCTGCTAGCAGGTGTGGCACGCATGCTGGCTCCTTTAATTGTCCCGGTAGTCCCAGGAGGGAGGTACTGTTGGCCTACTATACCAGGCAGGGTCCAAGAAGGGGACAGATTAGTGCTGTCAAGCTGGCTAACTGAGGAGAGTTTAATAAAGGGACTTTAATAAAAGTGTGAGCAGGTTTAAGGATTACAGCAAGTAATAGTGTAGTACCTCAGGGCAAGCAACAGCCGGGAATCCTGATGCCTCCTGAAGGGTAAGAGGACCAGCCAGCCCATAACAACCCAGGAGGGAGGGAGCCAGGAGAATAAACACCCTGGCCTCACTTTCTTCTACCAGGGGTCCCCAGGGGCCAAATGCAGTCAGGTGGTCCAGAGGGGTGAGCCTTCCAGGCTGTTGGCAGGATGGGAAGAGTCAAGAGGGACTCTGGAAGAGAAAACATGATCAGCGCAATAAGGTTAGACAGTCCTAGGTGAGGGAACCCAGGCAGTCCAGGTTTCAACCTGCAGGCTCTGCTCCTCTGCCTCTGTAACAGTGTCATGCAACTCCATTTTTCCGGTTTCACATGCTCACTAGGCACGTTTCCATTCTCGCCCATGAAACCAGGGCAGACTGCAGCACTCTAGGCTGGCCTAGAAGTTTCCACGAGGACCCTAAGAGATGGCGCGCATGTGCGCGTGCACATACACACACACACACACACACACACACACACACACACACACACACACACACACACACACACACACAAACCATGCTGTTCTGTGAACAATACCAGGAAACCACCTGGGAACTTCACTTCGACAGCATAAAGAATGCTTCAATGAACTCACATCAGCACCAAGGCTCCAGAAGCAGTTAAGACCATAGTTTGAAAATTAGACTGGCCAGGACTTGAATCCTGACTCTTCCACTGACTAGGTGAATTTGGGCCTCATTTGCAGAATGAAAGTTATCATAGCAGTGGGGGAGTTGTTAGGATTAAATGCAATATGCAATTAGCTTTGCATTCATTAATGTTATCTAAAATTCTATTGTAGTAACTTTTACGGTTTTGCACTACCATGCCTTTTTTTTTTTGGTATCACTAATGTACGATTACATAAGCAACATTATGGTTACTAGACTCCCCCCATTATCAAGTCACCACCACTTACCCCATTACAGTCACTGTCCATCAGCATAGTAAGATGCTATAGAGTCACTACTTGTCCTCTCTGTGTTATGCTGCCTTCCTCGTGTCCCCCTCTACATTATGTGTGCTAATCATAATGCTCCTTATTCCCCTTCTCCCTCCCTTCCCACTCACCACCCCCAGTCCCTTTCCCTTTGGTAACTGTTAGTCCATTCTTGGGTTCTGTGAGTCTGCTGCTGTTTTGTTCCTTCAGTTTTTGCTTTGTTCTTATGCTCCACAGATGAGTGAAATCATTTGGTACTTGTCTTTCTCCACCTGGCTTATTTCACTGAGCATAATACCCTCTAGTTCCATCCCTGTTGTTGCAAATGGTAGGATTTGTTTTCTTCTTATGGCTGTATAATATTCCATTGTGTATATGTACCACATCTTTATCCATTCATCTACTGATGGACACTTAGGTTGCTTCCATTTCTTGGCTATTGTAAATAGTGCTGCGATAAACATA
This sequence comes from Smutsia gigantea, assembly GCA_032199065.1. NCBI lineage: Eukaryota > Metazoa > Chordata > Mammalia > Pholidota > Manidae > Smutsia > Smutsia gigantea. The sequence goes on from JAVSCE010011970.1 coordinate 33,125, forward strand.
GGGTGCATCTGTCTTTTTCAAATTGGGCTGCTGCATTCTTAGGGTAAATTCCTAGGAGTGGAACTCCTGGGTCAAATGGTATTTCTATTTTGAGTTTTTTGAGGAACCTCCATACTGCTTTCCACAATGGTTGAACTAATTTGCATTCCCACCAGCAGTGTAGGAGGGTTCGCCTTTCTCCACATCCTCACCAACATTTGTTGTTGTTTGTGTTTTGGATGTTGGCCATCCTACCTGGTGATATCTCATTGTGGTTTTAATTTGCATTTCTGTGTGCCTGTTGACCATCTGAATTTCTTCTTTGAAGAAGTGTTTGTTCAGATCATCGGCCCATTTTTTAATTGGACTATTTGCTTTTTGTTTGTTGAGTGTGTGAGCTCTTTATATATTTTGGATGTCAACCCCTTATCAGGTATGTCATTTATGAATATATTCTCCCATACTGTAGTATGTCTTTTTGTTCTACTGATGGTGTCCTTTGCTGTACAGAAGCTTTTCAGCTTGATATAGTCCCACTTGTTCATTTTTGCTTTTGTTTCCCTTGCCCGGGGAGATATGTTCATGAAGAAGTCATTCATGTTTATGTCCAAGAGATTTTTGCCTATGTTTTTTCTAAGAGTTTTATGGTTTCATGACTTACATTCAGGTCTTTGATCCATTTCGAGTTTACTTTTGTGTATGGAGTTAGGCAGTAATCTAGTTTCATTCTCTTACATGTAGCTGTCCAGTTTTGCCAACACCAGCTGTTGAAGAGGCTTTCATTTCTCCATTGTATATCCATGGCTCCTTTATCGAATATTAATTGACCATATATGCTTGGGATTATATCTGGGCTCTCTACTTACTGTGGCTTTTTGACCTACTTACTCATTCCAGCCTTCAGAATCCTTTAAGAATGGATACTTCTAAAACCAAGAAGGATAATAAAGTACTTTCCCTTAGATTTTCAAATATGACTGTTACAAAAACCTAGTGAGAAGAGCTACAAAGTAGTCCTCTGCCTCTTTTAAAGGTGAGAAACTGACACTCAAAGAAACTAAGTGACTTGTCCAAGGTTACATAGCTGGTAACAGACTGGGTCAGGGACAGCATCCCACTAAGAAAGCAGCACCTACTCACTGGTCCCTGTACAGGCAGATTGACCTGCAGCTCAGAGGGGCCTGCAGTCTTTTGACTGCTGTATGCTAGATCACTTAACAATATGTTTCTCCAAATTACAATTATGTCCTTCGTATGGACCCAACAAGACTATCTGAGTCACTCCTCCGGCTATGCCTGCAAGCAGGGGAGCGGTGAGTGCCCGCCATCCGGTTGGCACGCACCCTGCCCACTGCTCTTCAGTCTTTTGTAACACAGACCACCGCTCTAGCTTCTCCTGGCAGACAGCAGTGTGTTCACCCCATAGGCTTCACCAGAGCGTTCTCTGTGGTCAAGAAGAGCGAGTGGAACTCCCTGGAGGAGGACCACTTTGCAATGAGAAGTCCACCTTGGAAAGCACACATGCCTTAGCATCCTCTCCTTCAGAGAGAGCTATTTCTGTCTTCCATCTTCAGAGACTGTGTTCCAAAATAAGGGAAGCAAGTGTCAGAGGAAAGGCAGAAAAAGCCAATGTATCCAGCTCAGAAGAGAGCAAATCACAGCCATGTCCTCAGCTGCAGGAACGACAATCACCATGACAGTGAAGAGGAACAGACTGAGTTGGTGGGGAGCTGCCCTTGGGTAGAGCACAACATCCTGCAGTGCTGTGATCTCTTTCTGTCGGATTTCTCCGCAGACACTTCACAAAACAGGGTTTGTTGCCATAGTTACCAGCAAATCACATGACAGCCTCACTACCTAGAAGTGTGGGAGAACAGCAATCAGACTGTGTTGGGGGAGGCATCCCGCCCCCAGCTCACTTGCTTCTCTTTATCAGACCTGCAGGCCCCCGCAGTTCTCTTCATTTCTGTCTGTCCAGTTTTGGGCACCAAAGCATTGCTTTCAGAATGAGATCAGTACAAACTCTCCTCAAGGGCTTCTCCTTCACATTTCAGGAACCCCTCTCCCCATCCCCAGCCCCTTCCTTCCCTGGCCCTCACACCACACACACCCCCACCCCCCCCACACCCCACCCCCCCCACACACGGGTGCTGTAGTTAAACAGCTGAGTTGGGAAGGGGTGGAGCATGCTGCCTACTTGAATAAGCTCTTTTTTAAATCCGAGGATGGCATGAGTCAGGGAATTTTGAAGCCTTGATACAATCAGGATGTGAATGCCTCAGGGTGTAGAGGGAAGGAGCAATGACTTCCCCTGATCCTAAAGAGATCAGGCAGGGCCTGGTTTCCCAGGTACAGCTCTGTTGTGCATCTGTAGACCCTCTGTCTTGAGCCCACTCTGATAACCTCTGATGTGGTGTTGTGGGCCGGGCCCCATGGATATCACCTTCCAGGGAAGAGAAAGTCTGAGGCCTGGAGAAAGCTCTCTGCCTCTCCCCTGCCCCCACTCCTTCCTCCAGAACCAGGCCAGGCCCTGGCACTACCAGGAGCCCAGGCTCAGAGAAGGTGGTCTGTGAGTGGGTCATCTTAGCAGCAGCAGAGCCTAGAAGTGCCTGTCTTTTCTCCTGACAATAACAGATTGCCTACTTCTTTGGATTCAGATCCTATCTCATCTTGTCAATTCCATCAGCTTTTCTGGTCTGCATTCCCTATTGTGAAAGCAAAGTCTGGAAGATAGAAACAGACCCAGAAGAGTCAGCAGGCAGCAAAAGGCAGGACTTGGGAAAGACTCCACCCCAGCTGGGCAGGGTTTGGACAGCTTGGTTCAGGACCCCTGTCTGAAAGAGCAAAGTGTATTCAAGGAGAAGAGGCAAACAGCCTCACAAATGTAACTAAGCCCCCAGAGTACCACAGGGCAGCAACCAAGGAGGCCACAGGTCTGTGAAATGAAGGGGGCCAGGGATTCACCCAGGGGTAGAAGGGCATAAAAAAACAGAACTTCTATTTACAGGTATATTATCTCTTCTTTTTTATATCTATATTGGTACATGTATAATAATGTACATAACTGTGTCAAGTAGGACCAGATATGCTGAGATTAAGAAAGAAGAGACTATCCAAAACAACCACAGCTTCAACAAAAGAGAAGTTTACTGGCTCAAGGAAGTGGAGTCTGGAGGTAAGCTGCCCAGAATGGGTAAGGTGTCTTTTCTGGTTGCTGCAGCATCCTGAACATGTGCTTCCACTTCATTATCCGATGCTGTTGCTCATAACCGAGCCATTCTGTTCACATCCTGTTCACATTCTAGGTAGCAGGAAGGAGGAAGAAGGGAAGAACTAACTGCATACCTTTCCTAGAAATTGTACCTTACACTTCTGACAATCCATTTGCTCAAATTTAGTCATATGATCACACCCAGGTGCAAAGGATCTTGGGAAATATGATCTATTCTGGGATGCCATGTGCCCATTAGGGAATGCTATACAAAGGAAGTAGGGTGGACACTGGGGTGCCATTAGCAGTCTTTACCACGGGAACAGATTAGTGGAATAGCATGGTGCACTTGCAAAGAAATAAACATATTTATTGAGGGCATGATCAAAATTGGAGTTTTTTGGTGGAGTTCAAAGACCACCGCTATGGGTTGTAGTACCCTAGAAGTACATATAATCAATGGAAGGAAAGAACAAGGGATTCTTTTTTTGTTCTTCTTGCATCCATTCATCCTTCTTCTGTAAAGCAGCATGGAGAGTGTCGTGTGGGGATGCATCTCTCCCCAACTCTCAGTCATGCATGAGGGGGCCTTAGTTAGTCTTAGCTAACCAACTGTTCCCATTTCCTTGGCCACTGATTTGGAGCAAATTACTGAGAGTCAGGTCCAGGACTTTCATTAGATTCTCAGAAGGGAGATGCTGGCCATAAAGCTAAGACTGCATGAAATCTGGAGCCCAAACCCTCCTACAACCACATGGGAGAACTTTGTCTGAGAATGCAGCCAACATCCAGAGGAGAGGGAAGCCACGCTGAGAAGGGACCAGATTTCAGCTCCTGTATCAGGCTGCATCTGAACACAGTGTCAGTTGAAGTGAGAAGCCATCTTGGACCAGATGGATGAGGTCAACCCCCTAAAACTGGCAGAGCAACAAGGTGGAAAGGGCCTGGGACTGGACTTCTGAGCAGAGCCACAGTACCTGGCTGGATGTCTACATGAAAGAGAAATCAATTTCTGTCCCTTTTTTGTGATTGTCTACTTAAACGTCTTTATTTAGCAGGCAGCCTATAACCTATAACCTAATACATTTCTTTTAATGTATTATTTTGTTTAATTTATTTTTAATGATCTCATTTAATTACCTAAGGTTGCCCAGGTAAGTGGGTCCAGAGGTCCAGAGGAAGGACTTGAACCCAAGGGTACCTGCCTCAGGAGCCCATGCTGCTAGTCACCACTTCCTCTCTCTGCTCATGTGTCTCCTGGGCTAAATCACTTTCCTACCTGCTGAGCAGAGTCACAGCACGGTACACTCTGATCTTGCTGCCTCTTTGCACATAAATGCTTCGGGGCCAGAGGCTCTGCTGTTCCCCCACACCTGTCTGGGGCTTGGCACTTTCTCAGGTGTTGACCAAATAAGTGAACAATAAATGGTCTTAGTGAGCTTCAGAATACCTGGCCAGCTAGTGGAGGGTGAAGTGAGATAATATTTAAGATGTTTTAAAACTACAAACCAATATATACACTTTAGTGATATTAGCCCTCTTATTAGGAAATTCTCCACATTTAGGGCAAGAGTATAGCTGTTTCCGCACCCGTTCTCTCTTCTGTCTTTTGGTGCCTTCCTCTGAGAAGTAGTCCTTAGAGTTGGAGGACACCATGAGGACCACTCAGACATACCTCCGGGGCCCTCCCAGGCCCTCCCACCCCCACCACAGGCAGAATTCCCTCCGTGACATGTTCACTAAGAGGCCGGTTGGTCAGTGGCCCTCCTAACAACTGGGGACCATGATCAAATGTGACTCAATGATGCAGGATAAGGACAAGTTCCACACCATGACCCTGATCCACCAAGGAGTTCTCCCCTCCTGGCCACTGCACACATTCTGTTCTCCCCCACAATCCATAGTAATTAAAGTCAAGTTCAAAGTCACCTATTCTGAAGGAATCATCCAAGTCTGGCAGGGACATCTACATGGTTCCTTCTTTTTCTTGCTGTGTCATTTTACAGTTAACTCTACTATAAGACATATCACATTATATTTTTACTTGTGCTTTTTTTATAAACCCCACTTTACCTCCTCTCAGCTACCACCTCCACTCTTCATAGGTGAGATTTTCAAGGGCAGAGGCTGTGTCTTACACATTTAATTCTCCAGCACCTACCTCAGTGGCTTGCATTTGTTGAAAATTGAATGCATGCTTGATGAAAGGATGAGTGAGTAAACATGTGAACAGAGAGGCTATAAATTTGGTCTCCAGCATTAGATAAACTCATGTCCAAACCCTACTGGTTAACTATATATTCAGTTACTCATTCAAATTTCTGTTGAGTACCTATTATATTCCAGACACCATGCTACATACTAGCATAGCTCCATCCTTCATGAGCTCATATCTGAGTAGCAGAAACTGAAAATAGACAAGAAAATCAATAAGTAAACAAACCATCTACAAATTCTAATATGTCCTCTGAAGGAATTCAACAGGGGGAGTGTGACAGGGGACCTGAGGCTGGCAGTGAGCCACTTCAGATGATGGGTGGGCAGGGTAAGCCTAGCTGGAAGCATTTGAGCTGAGTCCTAAAGAATGAGAATGAGACAGCCTTTTAAAGATCAGGAGGAAAAACCGGGGCTAGCCATAAAGGGAAAAATGTAGCTTCTCTCTCTAAGGCTTAGCTTCCTCCTCTGTAACTTGAAATAATAAGAGCACCCATTTCATGGTTTTTTGTGAAGTTTTACATGCCCTGAATCATTTAGCATAGTGTGGGGCCCATAGAAACCACTCAGTACATTTTAGCTCTCATTATTGATGATGGGATAATGCTGTAGGAAGGAAATGAGGGTGAAGCCATACAGCCCACTGTAATTGCCACTTTCCAAGTTCTCCCAAGCCATCTGTTAAATAACCCATTTTAGAATGTTCTTGGGCACCAACCTCAATCTCTGTGGCCTACTGTCTCTAGATTATCTTTAAAATAAGTGTAAATACCTTATAAGGCTTACATGGGAACAAATCAAATGTGACAATGTATGTTAAGGTCTTGTCCAATGGCATGTACACTGTTACTATTACTACCATTGTTTCTCCCTAGTTTCTGGACACCTTGTGTTCTGGCTGCAAGCACATGGTTTAGTTTGCCAAAGACCCTCTTAAAATGAACTTCAAGCAAGTTTGGCAGCTGGGATCATGCCTGAGGTCCACAGACCCAACACAGCCTTGCAACTAGGCCATATGTTAGTAACAAACAAGGGTGGAACCTACATCTGGCCTGGCGGAGGCACCCACAGCATCCTGTGGTCTAGCAGGTGAGAAAAGTTTTGCCATGTTACTCCAAAAGCAAGGCCACCTTTTAAGGAATTGCAAGGCCCTCATGAAGCTAGTCTGATCTACTGGACAGATGGGAGGGTCTTGTATTTATAACAGGAGCAAAGAGAAAGATTCTAACTATCTCAGAGACAAAGGTTTTCTGCAGTTTAAAGTTCTCTGAACCTGTGGCCTCTCTGATAAGGGGAGTGTGTGTGCACATGTGTGCAAATGCATGTGTATGCAAGGGAGGAGACACAGCACTGGCTCCATACTCTAAGCCACTGCCTCTTGCAGATATGATTATATTATTACTCATATTTTGAAGTCTGGTCTTAAAGGGCAACATAAGCAGAGAGACGCCAAGCAGAGTGGTGGAACAAGGGCTTAATCACAGGCACCCTTGTCCAATGAACATGCCAATAATTTGCCTAGCTGAGTGATTCAGCAATAATCCTGCCAGGTTCCCAAAGAAAGCCCATCTCTGGCATGACGTAGTATCTTTCCACCCCTGATCCAGCCTCTCCCCACGCCCACTGTCACACACTTGCCATCTCCTCTTGAGAGCCACATTTCCATCTGTGGAATCTTCACTTGCCATCTGCCTTGTGACAAATATGTAGTTTATTACTTAAATGATATTACAATGTACAGTGTTGCTAATCTAGCCCTTCACACTTAAAAATTCAATAGAAAAATTAAGACAGAAAAAATCCTAGCCTCTGGTGAGTTACATATTGGCAAATCATATCTGCAGAATGCCTCCAGTATCTCAAACTGGATATTTGATCTATGTATCCATGAATATTTATACTTTGAGGCAAAGTGATTGATTTAATTTATCACTGGAAATTGAGGTGACTGTCTAGACTTGTTACGTGGTAAAAATTGCAGAGAATATGAAGAGAAAGGTACCCTGGTTCTCCCCAATGCACCCTGTGTGGGGCTGGCAAACACCTTTGCTTGCCAACTTCAAATCTCTTGATCTCCCCCCTTCTCCTTGACCAGCCAAATGCTCAGGGAAGGTGCTCTTATCCTTATCTAAACTAATTTTGTATTTCCTTGTTACACTTGACTAGGCATATCATTCATTTTATTCTAGTTTATTTCAAAGAGAAATGGAAGGAGATCTGCTTGGGGTTTGGGGGCCTTTCTAGAAAAGAGTTCTCTTCTGATAAAAGAGATTCAAAGAATAGTAGCTCCTTTTTTCTATCTCTGGATGTTGTTGTGATGCAAGGAGCTCCTGCAGCTGTCTTGCAAACATGAGAGAAGATAGCTGGAAGGATGACAGAGATGGCAGCGATCTGGGTCCTTGACGTTTTGATAAGTTGCTAATAAATCAAACTGCAGCTGCTTCTTCCTCTAGATTTCTTGTTACATAACTTAATAAATCCTTTGTTATTTAAGCTGGTTGGGTCAAGGCTTTCTGTTACATAGAAGCTGAAAACATCATTATTATGTAAACCAGTGACATTCAAGCTTTTGACCATAAACCAAAGTGAGAAATATGTTTGTATTTAGTGGATTCTAAAATGTTCTATTTTATTCTTTTTACTTTTTAAAATTCAGGTTATGACCCATTAAGTGATTGCAAAACTCACTAGTGGGTCATGATTCACGTTTTTTTAGAACATCGAAGTCATAGGGAACATAGGGTACTGTGATATAATAGAAAGCATAAGGTGGTGGTAAATGTCATAATGGACATACTAGTAAAGTGCTGTCATAGGAGAGAGTGATCATTTTGAGTTTGGGCAAACAGGGCAGGTTTCATGGAAGGGCTGAAACCATGAAAAATACCTACATTTGAGGGTTTAAGGAATGACAGCCGCAAAGGCAAGACAGTGGGAAGTGCAGCTGTGTGCCAGCACCAGTGGGCGCATCTGGGCAGAGGCTGATGTGTGTGCTCTGGAGGGCAGTGAGAAGCCTGATTCTGCTGGGTACTGTGCAGCCTTGAATGGCTGGCAAGCCAGAGCCCATAGGATGGGCCAGGTCTTAGGAAAGTGAAACGCTGGCAGTTGCAGCTTGAGTTGGGTCTGTCATATCAGAGGCTCGAATTGGCAGAGCATGAAGCTTGGGGCAGATGAGAGGGTCCTCAGCCCTGGGAGGTCAGCTTCTGTCACTTCATTCTGCCTGTAGATTACTGAAAACCTGTTCTACAGAGGAGCCTCTATCTGTGAGCTCCTTTTTCGGGGCAAGTGAAGAGTGTGCTGGCCTTTCTAAGAATTCTGCCTGGCAGCCTGCAACTGTGGTTTCACCTGCGGTGGTTACTCCTCTCCACTTTCAAGATGCAGAAGAATGATTAGGAAGAAACCTAAGCTGGAAGTCCCCCCCACAGCAGGCCACACACCCCTCAGTCTTCCTATCTCTGCCGTGACTACAGCAGCTCCACCCTGAGTCCACCCCTGAGGGTCGGGCACAGGGGTCCCAGTCTCTGAGAAGCTTTTATGGGGTTAGTTCCTTCTCCCACCCCCAGGGAGGACCAGGAGGGTGACTGAAGCAGAGGTTGCACCCTGTGACTCAGAGAGAGGACAAAAGCTGTCAGAGGCCTGCAAATGTTCAACAGAGCCCCCATCACACAGGGACTTGTGGAATGGCGGGGCGCTGTCTCAGTGCCTGCCCCATTCCCAGACCCCAAACAGGGCACGTTCCCTTCAGTCCGCTCTGCCTAGTGGGCCTCTGTAAGACACTTCCCTAGCTCACAGGTTGCACAGTCAGGAAAAGTTAGGAAGCCCTTGCCACCCAGGAAACCACTGGTTACCCAGAAAGGCTTACAAGCACCTAGAGGTGGTCTTTCCCCACCTTGACTTATCCAGTCCCAGAACTCCACTTTGTAAAGACACCCAGAACTGGCCAGTTCTGAGGCTCTGGATTGATTAACCCAATTTACAGGGGCAGATGCATGAATCAGAATGCCAGTGTACCTGTCACAGCTGAGGGTGCTCCTTCTCAGGGGCCAGAGCCTAGTGACCAGCACGGGGAAGCACCCCTGCCGTTCTTCCCAGTATCAAAGCAACCAGGAGGCCACATTAGTCATCAGAAGGTGGCTCTGTGAAACTGGAATCAAGGCAAGGTGGGTGGTTTCAGTCAAAGGTATTTCATCCAGGCTATGATGGAGCTGAGGATCTGTGCCCTTTTTAACAGTAAACTCCTCTCTGCCTGGAATGCTGTGGCTGCCAAATCCAGGGACCGTCTTTCTCTCCTGGTTGGTGTCAACTAGAAGCCTCTTGGGGAAGAAATGTTTTTACTACTCCATGGTCAAGTCACACCCTTCCTTCCCAAAGGAACCTTGGCTTTGCCCAGAGCCCCCTCTCCTGTCTAGGTGCAGGCTTCAGGGGGCTGGGTCCCATTCTCAGCCCTGAAGTGAATCCTGACTGCTCTGAACAGTGGCTCTCATCCTATCTGATCCAACACCCTTTTTTAATTAAGGTATCATTGATATACAATCTTATGAAGGTTTCACATGAGCAACATGTGGTTACTACATTCCCCCTATTATCAAGTCCGCCCCACACACCCCATTGCAGTCACTGTCCATCAGTCTAGTAAGATGCTAGAGAGTTACTACTTGTCTTTTCTGTGCTACACTGCCTTCCCCGTGACCCACTACATTATGTATGCTAATCATAATGCCCTTTAATCCTCTTTTCCCTCCCTCCCCACCCACCCTTCCCAATCCCTTCCCTTTGGTACCGCTAGTCCTTCTCCAAGTCTGTGAGTCTGCTGCTGTTTTGTTGCTTCAGTTTTGCTTTCTTGTTATACTCCACAGATGAGGGAAATCATTTGGTACTTGTCTTTCTCTGCCTGGCTTATTTCACTGAACATAATACCCTGGAGCTCCATCTGTATTGTTGCAAATGGTAGGATTTCTTTTCTTCTTATGGCTGAATAATATTCTATTGTGTATATGCACCACATCTTCTTTATCCATTCCTCTACTGATGGACACTTAGGTTGCTTTCATTTCTTGGCTACTGTAAATAGTGCTGCGATAAACATAGGGGTGCATATGTCTTTTTGAATCACGGATCTTGTTTTCTTCGGGTAAATTCCTAGGAGTGGAATTCCTGGGTCAAATGGTATTTCCATTTTTAGATTTTTGAGGAACCGCTATATTACTTTCCACAATGGTTGAACTAATTTACATTCCCACCAACAGTGTAGGAGGGTTCCCCTTTGCCTGCATGCTCACCAGAATTTGTTGTTCCTTGTCTTTGGGATGTTAGCCATCCTAACTGGTATGAGGTGATATCTACCGTTGTTTTAATTTGCATGTCCCTGATAATTAGCAATGTGGAGCATCTTTTCATGTGCCTGTTGGCCATCTGAATTTCTTCTTTGGAGAAGTGTCTGTTCAGATCCTCTGCCCATTTTTTAATTGGGTTATTTGTTTTTTGGGTGCCCAACACTCTCTTTTTATAACTAGCATTTTTACAAATTCCCCTTTATTACACCAAAATGAATATAATATATATATTCATTTATATATCATATAAATTATATAATATATATTCATTTATATAGCATACAAATAATATGATATATATATTCATTTATATATCCTATAAATTATATAATATATATATTCATTTATATAGCATATAAATTATATAATATAGATAATATCATTCTGTACATAATTTCAAAATATTTGATGACTGTATCACAAATTGTTATGGATTGAATGTTTGTATCCTGCCAAATTCATAAGTTGAAATCTGACTCCTCAAAGTGGTGGCATTAGGATCTGGGCCTTTGGGAGGTGGTTAGGTCATGAGGGTGGAGCCCTCATGGATGGGGTTAGTGCCTTATAAAAGGCAACCCAGCCAGTTCTCTCCCCTCTCCACCATGTGAGGTTACGAAGAGAAAATAGCCATCTACCCTCTTCAGAACCTGATCATGCTGGCACCCTGATCTTGGATTTCTAGCCTCCAGTACAAAGAGAAATAAATTTCTGTTGTTGATAAACCAACTGTCTGAATGAGACACAATGTAGAATTAAAAGGAAAATAATTTACAATAAGATAGGGTGTATTTCAACATGCAAATGCTCAGCAGGACTACACTAGAAAAAATAAACAATGTGGCAGATGCTGGGGTCCATACCCAGAATCACTGTGAAGGTGGCACCCGGGAGTCCCCTACGGGTTTGTTGTGGCAGAGACGCAGAGTGGTGGTGCTGGCTTTGCTGATGTGATTTTCTGGAAAGGGAACAGCTCTTGGAAAAGTTCTGAGGAAAACAAGGCACAGTGTTCCCTTGATGTGCTCAGTAGTTGGTTTCCTAGAAAATATGGCGTATTTTTTAAATGCTTTATGTTTATAGATAAAAGAGAGGCGTTAGCGCAGATAATTTTAAACAGTTTCTTCACCTGTGTGAATGTTCAATGAAATGTCCAAAAATCATCTAGGCCACAGGAACGGGACTGTCCCATGCAATGCAGGTCGTCCACCGTCTCCAGCCTTTACATCTCACCCACTAACGGTGATAGTCCTCCCTGAGTCACTGTGACATTCGTAAATGATTCCCTCCACATTGCCCCAACAGCCCGCCTGAGAACCACGGGGCCGGGGCTCCCGTTCCACTTTCCTGTGATGAAACACAAGGGGACTTCTACCAGAGGCTTTTGGCACAAGGTGTTTCTATCTGTTAAAAAGAGTCACCAGTGCATAAACATTCAGCTCCCTACCTGTGGCTATTCTAGTAGAATATGTTCTATAGGGAGGAGTTCTTGTAGAAATGGGTTTTATTTTTAACCGGAAGGTGGTTGGAATTATGCATAGAATCCTTAATTGTGCTTATTTGCTTGTTCTGAGGTTGTCACAAACATCTCGCCAGCCAGAGGAGAACCAGCCTGGGGAAGAGGCTGATACATGGAGCAGGGTGGAGCAGAAAGGCGCGAAGAAGCCGCTGAATCAGGCAGCCCAGAACTGCCCCCTGTCCATTCCACTTAGTATGTTAACTCACTGCTCAAGCCAGTGGGGTTGGGGTTTTCCGTTATTATGTGTCAAATGCTCTTTCCTGATACAAACATTCATATTCTGGCCATTTGGAGACCCCCTTTCTGCTTTGTGCAGAGATTCTGCCTCCTTTCTTGGTTCTACCTTGAAGTAAAGTGGTTAAAGAAGTTTCTGGGTTCACATTTCAGCTCTGCTTTTACATGTTATGTAAATTTTTGCGAGTACTTCTTCTCAGGTCTCATTTCCTCATCTGTAAAATGGGGACTATAATAGTTTTCTAACTCTGGGGATGTTATAAGGATTAAATTAAATGAGTTCATATAACGAAAACACTTCAAACAGTGTCTAGCATATCAATGATGCTGAATACATGTTAGCTATGATTAGAGTCTTTCTAGGTTTTTGATTAGATTTCTTTTGGCAGCAAATGATAGAGATTCGATTCAAACTAAATTAAGCAGAAAAAGAAAAGTTCCTGGTGGCTGATGGCACCAAGATGGGTCACAGAGTCAGGAGGAGATGCTGGATTCAGGCCTTGTGGATTGGATGTGGTGCTTCTTGACAAGCAGTTCATATCCTTGGCTGCACAAAAGAATCATCCAGAGGGCTTTTAAAGGTCTCCAGGCCCAGGCTGACCCCAGACTAATTAAATAAAGATTTCTGGGGCTGGACTCAGACATCGGCAGTTTTTAAAGCTCCCCAGGTGATTTCTGAGGCTGAGAACCACTGCTGTAGGTCTCTCTTCATTGATCTCTCATCTTTGCTTCTCTGCTCAGTTTCATTCTACAGAAAGCTCTTCCTACCACTGCCTCAGGTGTCTATCCACCCATAGCAATCTCAACAGAAAAAAAAATAGCAAAGCTTCTTTCTCCAGCATCCACCTACCAACGGACTTGTCCTGCCTTAGTCTCCTGCTCACTCCTTTCATTCCGATCACCGTTGCTGAGGGCTGGGGTACAAACCCACCTCTGTGGCCAGGAATTTCGGCTGACAACACACCGGGCACTTGGAATGAGACAGAGCAACTCCTTCAAATATCCAAGAGGATTGAACAGGAAAAACCTGTATAATCTGTATACATCATCTAATTAAATAAAACTAGTTACGCTTCATCTTGGTTGATATATATAATTTATTGCCTGCATGATTTGCTGCAGCCATTTTTCCGTACCCAGTGACTTGGGCTAGATGGAGTTCGTCTTCAGGTGTTTTAACCACTGCAAGTGACAAGGTTATTGCTTCTCTGGGAAGCTTCAAGGTCTGTCTCTTGGTTGCCTGGATGGAATTGCAGGGTCTTCATTCCCTGAAGCTGCTTATACAGTGACTCCTTGTCACACCAACAGATGACTGATCTCACAGATCACCCTCTTGATTGCACCCCAGGATGATCTATCGAGGCTATCACCCTTCATATTGATGACACAATATTTCAATTCAAACTGAAATCCAAGGTTCCATTTCCTCAAACTCATGGCCTCTCATCTCCTTTACTTGCTTATCTTCAGGTTAGAGGAGCTCTTTGCGGGATTGCAGGGTCTTTTTAACCGAAAAATGATTGGAATTGCACATGGAATCCTCAATTGTGCTTTTTATCTTCTTGTCCTGCATTGTGCTTACCAAATTTCCTTTTTTAAACTGGACATTATTGAGAACAAAACACATTCCCAACCTTCCATAAAGTGAAGAACTTTTCAGTCAGTTTGAGAGAAGCAGATCTGAGACAAACCACAGTAACTACCTGTGTGTAATTAACATAATTACCAGCATCTCCACGGTGCCTCCTGTGCATATCTGCCTCCACAAGGATCTGTTCTCTGTGGCCTGTTTCTGTGGCCCTTTCCTTGCGCATTTTCTGAATTCAACTTTCTTTAGGTTTCACAAGGTTCTGTTTACACACTGAGCAGTTAATTTTGATCTCTGTGTTTCCCAACCAGCTCAAGTCATTGCTGCAGCATGACAGAAGAACGATGGTGGAAATGGCTGGAAGGCAGATGCTGCGGGAGGGATGGACGGAGGGTCTATGCCATTGTGTGTGCTGCCTCTAGGGGGCTTTTAGTATAAGAGAAAGCTTGATATCTTGGCTATTAAGTAGACCCCTTACAGGCCTTTTCCGGTTCCAAGCTTTGCATGGTTTCAGAAATGAAAAGGACCCCTGGAGGTGCTTTGCTCCACCACTAGATGGAGGAACACCTTCCATGTGCAGCCTGGAGGCAGGGACCCACAGCACAGGAGAAAGATCTGCTGTGGCCCTGCCCCGTGCCCCCCAGGGTCCTCCCCCAGGCTGGACAGAAAGCCGCCTGCCTCAGCAATGGCCACAGCTGGGGTCACATTCACTGCTTTACATTTTGAGATCTGATTCCTGCGTGAAGCCACAGCATCCTCTTTGGTGTTCTTTGAAAGTTCTGTTTTTCCAGCTGTTCCACCAACCTTTGTTGGCCAGGGCAGCCTTGCACATAGCTTTCCAAAATTACCCAGGCTATAGACATTCTTTCCACCCACAGTATATGCACTGACCCCTCCACCATTTGTCAGTACAAATCCTTCCCCAAGATTTGTCTCACTTCCGCATACCAAAAAAGTGATGTGTGTCAGGCCCGTGAGTGGCACTTGGAAAGGGGTCACAGGGCACAGCCAGTTTCCTCTGTCCTTGAATTCCATAGGATCACATAGTATGCCTTTGTTGTGTGTG